>JAQGBX010005929.1:0-13077 GCA_034698745.1 Megaphyllum sjaelandicum
CATTCCCAATAATGGTAGGTTAGTTTATTTTAATGACTTCGATTGTCTAAAAACTGGTCAGGGGAAAATGCAATATTGATTCTGGGAAAACTGGGAAAGTCAGGGGATTTTCATTTGCAATATGTGTGGGAACCCTGAGTATATCAGACATCTTAGTACTGGTGTAGTATATCTATAATGCAACCCAGTATTCAGTTGTTTAGTCTGCACACGTATAGTGGTGCTGCAGTAGCATCATTTTAGGAAAATATCCTTGAATTTACTTCCGCCTACTGCAACTTATTTGCAATCAAGGTTTTCAAGATTTTAGTATTCTATTGTGCGAAGCAATTTTGAGCACTCGGAAAGCGATTGAGCAACTTGGAGGCTCGTGGCGGCGCAAGACGACCCAAATGTGGGCAGAGGTCATGGAAAGGTCATGTCGATTGCGGAGATGCCGATTAAAAATACATTCATCATATTATCATTCTCGTTTCTGGATTTTTTTTTTATTTTTTATTTTTTTGGTTCGTTGACATTCAGGGTCTACAATGCGGTTTTTTCTCAAATCTATTTTCGTTTTCTTGTTCACAAACAAAAATAAGTTTTCGTCTAGATCTACCCCCTAATATTTATTTTCATGTGGTGATAATGGAGAAATTTCACTTTTGTCAGTCCCTGTTTTCCAAAATTCGCCAAATAATGCTGACGTCGTTAAGGGGGTTGAATGCCAATAATGAAACAAGTAACTGTTGTTGGCTCGCTCTCCAAAGTTGTCAAAAAAACAATTGAGGTAGAATCGAAAACTACACTCGTTGGTATTTTTCTTTATAAAACTTGTCAGAAGTTGTTGACGTCATTACTGTATGGGGTGTGGTAGACTGGCAGGCAGTCAACAATTTGCTTTTTAAACTGCTTTTTAAATTATTTTTAATTCGTATAAAATAAGTGAATATTGAAATATCTGAAAATACATCTATGTATGATTGTAAATGTTTTTGTAATTAAAGCATTTATAATAAGGCAATTTTACTTTTATCAAAATTATTATATATATACACTGTAAAGAAAATTATAAAACATTTTTTGTTAACTATTAAGAAGGGTAAATGTGAAGTTCCCATTTATTTTATTTTTGCCTTATCTCGAAATCTTGGCAACGATATGATATATAGGTGCATGCTCAGACGGTAGATTTACGAATCGCACTTTAGAAGTCGTGAAGTGGCATGTTTTGCACACGTGACCTCACGACTGCCGAAGTGCTATTCGCAAAGCTTTTGCCTGAGTATTCCTAATATAAATGGGAATATGCCCCATATCCTTTCCCCCCTCCCCCAATACCTGGGGATTATTTTTCAAGGGGGGGGGTCTCACGAATATCCAAACAAAGGTGTTGAATTTGTCAGAACCGTAACAGATATGTGCAGTCACGGATGCCGTGTCGCCAGTTGCGCCGACGGCATAATGAGCTTATTGACTCGGGGCAATTCCCTGGGCAAAAAAATGGAAGAAAAAGAACCCTATGTCGAGGATTGTCGTGTTTAGACATCTGACGTTATCTGTTTTTTATATGCGTCCTTTTTTATCCCACCCCTCAGCACCAAAAAAAAAAAAAAGTTAATAATCCCACTCACTCCCTCAGGAAAATGGGCTTTTCCACGTTGCGAGGGTCAGCCAGGAAATAAAACTGCGACGGTTGATAACGCCTTTCTTAGCCGATAGGGCGCGCAGCACTGAGTCACGTGATGCCGTCATCGCGCCAGGAATTTTAAATGCGCGGAAACTGTTGTTTTCCATCAAAGTCTGATGAACTGAAACAGAACTCAAGTTCTAGAACTGAATAAACGCACCGATACTTATGTTACAGTCGATTCTCGTTAAGACGAATCCCGAGGGACGTCAACATTTGTTCGTTTAAACCGTGGTTCGTATTATCAAAAAGTTTGGATGTCTATAGATGAAATCCTACACCCCACGTACGTGTATGCGAATGGGAATTAAGATCCTGTAACTTTCATCTGGGAATTCTGCATTATAATGCATTCGATTATGTACGAAAAAAAATGCCCGATTAAATGTAAGAAAAATGACGCGATCTATTAAAATTTCGATTACGATACATGCGCTGTACTCGTAAAAATTCTTATTACAGTATTAAAAACTCGAATGACGTCATTTGTAAATTATGATCATGCCGTCATTCCTTAAACTGATGGCGTCCAGACCCTTTTAATAAGGACGGGGACTGGAATTGAGTTCCTTCTATCAGAAATTCGTATAAAAGCGAGTTCTTCGTAACGAGGTATTCTTGAAGACGTGTTCCACCACTGGTCAACTTATATCAGCTGACAATCGCAGACCTTTTCCAAAATTCTATTTCAGTCGGCTCTTTATCACCGTTGTCATCCCCCTGACCGGTCTCTCCGTCACGGACAGTTTATCCCTAGCTCTCTCACTGGTTTCACTTTCTTCGTATAACCAGTACGTGGAGTGGCTTTTTATCTCGTAAAAAGGTGAAAGTCCAGTTCTCAACAATGGCGAGGTGCGATCGATTGAGACGCAGGCCACTGGCCTGCGATGGCGACTGAAGGTCACACTTCCGTACTGCGAAACCCACTTTTTAGAAACGATGCATTTACGATCGTAAATAGCGTTTCGTTAATATCCTCGATCAGGATATCGTTAATCGGAAAAACGTTAACTTTATTGTCACGCAGGGTACCCCCAGACCTGGAGAACTCAAGGAAGACTGGCTTATTTTGGAAAAATAAGGGAAATTCAACGCATGCAGTCATGCATGGCGATCCAAAATTAATATTTCTACATGGTTATCTCGGGGCCCATTTTCCGAGTACAAATTTGCAAAATTTTCCACGTTTTCAACATTTTCCGAACACAAAATTGTCACAATTTTAATTTTCAAAATTGTCGCGAAACATGTGAATTTGTTGTTAAGTATGCTGTGTGATTTCGCGCAGTTGTGTTGGTGATTTTTTGAAAACTGTTAAGTTTCGTTCAATTTTTCTAAACTTTTTTTTATTCAGGAATCTCCCAGAAAAGCGTAGGTAATTTTGCGAAGTGACCGACATCGAGGTATAGGAGACATCTCGTAAACTATCAAAAAGAACGAATTGTTGTTTCAATTTCTCCGTTTCTCTGCAGGGGTGCGACGACCAACGATGTTCGAATTCTAGCGGTCATTTGTTTATCTTCGTGCAAACAATGGCTCGTTTTGCTACGCTTAATGCAGTCCAGATGGATGGAAGTTAATTACGGTTAATGTCAGCCCTTTTTTGCGTTCAAGGTTCCTCCGGTCGACGTTTAACGAAACTCGCTAGGTCCCATCGCCGATCGATTCGAGTTATAGAATGCACTCCGTGTTCTTGATTCGTTACGTCAGGCCAGCTTAATTGCCCGCGACTGACAAGCCGGGAAGCCATGTGCTTTTCGTCTCTGGAAGAACGAAGGGCAGAGGTAACGCCATTGTGCCGATGCCGACCTTTGACCTCCAACTCGTCCTCGTGATGGCGTTTGAGTCACCAGGCGCTATGTTGGCGCCTTGCGCGCCAGTCTGTCTAATTGTAACATTAAGATGACGTCATTGGCTTGATTGAATAGTGCTGGTTGAAAGATGCGCGTGGTGAACACGTGCTCTTTTTATTGAGTTGTGCTGTCAATTTTTGCGCGCACAACGGATTTAGTTTGATTATTGGTTCACGAATCGATGCAATGCAACATTTCTACTGCATCGACTTTGTTGAAGGAGTTGAACAAAATCCAACGCATGGCGGGGAGTTTCAAATTGCCGCCATCTTAGAAGTCCATCTTGGAGGGAAATTATGTAACGTGAGTCTGTCATGTGTCTTATCATTTATCTGGCCACGGTACACAAATCGGTGACGTCATTTTTGATCTCCGAGGATTGATTTTTGTCGAGAGATTCGTTATTGAAAGAACTTTTCCTACATACGGCGCTTCCACGAAAAGGATGTCTGGTGCAGGGAGTTATCTGATGCTCCTTTTCTAGTACCGTATTGTAGCAAAAAAAAAAAAAGAGAATGTCAGCGACTTTCATGAGTCATAAATGGCAGCGGTTTTACTTCCAGGAAACGTAATTTTCAATGTCAAGAGCAGGATTACGTGGAACGGAAATGCCGCCTCGGTCCTAACCGAAAGGAGCGGCCAGGAAACGCCATTTCCGCCATTTTGAAAAATAGTTGCTATGTGTGTTGCATGGAACGATTAGCTAGTGAAGTCGACGTTAAGGTCCTGGGAGACGCTGGATGGCGCCACTGTAGCTAAAGCTCGGGTTTTTTCAAAAATATGTTACCAGTCTATTATCATAAGGCAAATCTTTTGTTTTTTGAAAAAAAAGTTTATGGAACTTTGGTGAAAATAAAGTGGAACCTCATTAAAAACAAAATAAGCTTTGTACGAATTTCTGATGATACGAACTCATTCCCATTCCCCGTCCTAGAGTATGAACGAATAATGTTATTTTTTGCGTTTAAGACGAATTCCGACTTCGGATATTACAAATTTTCGCTTAAAACGTTTACATTTTCGAATTTGCAAGCATTCGTGCTACGCCGTATAATAAAACGCACTTTAGACAGTATGAAATAAGGTACGTTAAAACGGGGAATTCCCCGATAAACGTTGCATCACCTTCATAACCGTATACAGTACGTGGGGTAGGGTTTATTTCATCCAAACTTCGAGGAGACTACTTCTTATTGTTAGTCATGTTTTGTCTGCCTTCTGGTAATTCGAACTAAGATTTAAACGAACAAGTTTTTACGTCCATTGAGATTCTACTGTATTCGCAAAAACTAATTTCCAAGTAAGGTAATTTTTAAAGGAAAATAATAAAAGCTGAAAAGACACTTTTAGAAATGGTGCCATTTTGAATTCACGTACTGTAACTTTTTTATTTGGAAAAGCAAGTTTTTGTCAATTTTACCACCTCATGACATGCATGTACTCCACAAAAATCTGAGTGCTGTTTGAGCCATTTAATTTTATGTGCGATCAATTGTTCGTTGATATTAAAACAAATTTTCGTAAATTATTCCAAGTATACTAAGACTGCTGAGTTGGTGTAAACTGAGTTCGAGCAACTGTTGTTTGCACTCCACTTCGTTATTTCCTCGTTCTGTCCTAATGTTTTATGGATTTGCTGATCTCTGGAACGTGGACCTTAATCCAGTGAGCTGTAAATCGTTTTGCGAGAAAACCAGTGTGTTTTTATTGTGACTCAGTATTTACAACTTGATTGGCATATGCTCTTAATCCTGAATACGGAAGTACAGGGTGCACGTTATTTTTCTATCTAAAAGAAAAACACATTTAATAAAGACTTGGTTAAAGTGTGTTGTTTTCGTGTGATATACCACACGGATACGTAACGTGGGTTTTAATGACCCCCTCCCCCGGTTCAGAAGTGACACAAATCGAAAATTGTCGCCTTTCTCCCCCCTTTCCTTCCCCCTTCCCATGCGATCTCCCCGAAATATTGACCATTCAGAAACACGTGATTTGTTTTCTTAAAAACGACCAATTTAGAAGCATGTCAGAAAATGACGCCATTTTTTGGTCGCAAATGCATGACGTCTTTATGGCGTCATTTTTTGATGACTTTGCTAAGTGCATGGTTACAATGTACCTGTACCGTTGTTTATGACGGCATTAAGTCAAGCGAAGTGAGCTCTATCTATATTCAATAAAAACTACATATCTGATGAGGTTACAATAGTTTCAACAAAATGACAGTATTGGCATTATATTTTACCTGAATTATGTCAAAATGAAAAAAATGTTGACGAGATGAGTTTTCGTTACCAGCGACAAACTTTTTTGTTCATCAAAAATTTAAGATTTCTAAAATGTAAAAGATTACTCCTCGTCCTGAATATGAAATTACTGTATGAAAATGAGTGGAATACTTTCTCGACGTCTATGCCTCGAAATGGTAACAAAATGGCGACCTCAAATTTGGATTTCGTGAAGATTTGATGGAAGAAAGAGGTTGTTGCATTTTATAGGTTTTCGTGTATTTGATGGTTTGAAATCCACGTGGTAATTGCACCCACGTGCGCTGTATTATCGTGAAAAAGATAATTGGATCCTGTTGTAAAACCTGCACGGTCATAAACGCTCCCTGTACGTTCGATTGTGAAAGTTGAAAAGCATGACAAATATATACATGCCTTGTTAGATCTTTGATAGGTGATGTTAAGCCCACCAGAATCAAGCTCTCTAGACCTCTGTGGAAGATTATCGAGAATAAAAATTAATGGATGGCAATTATAGTCGATTTCAAGGACTGGATAATTTGGTTCGGAGAAGAGCAAGTAGGCCTACTCGCCGAAAATTTCGTATACGGAAAATCTTAATTAACGCCTGGCTAAATGCCGCAATGGCTTAATCGTGAATTATTAATTTTGATCAAGATCCTTCGTGGAGATTGAGGCCTGATTTTTGGTTTGCTCGCAACCTGGGACCATCGGTAATAGTCTGTCAGACTTTTAATTAATGCAATTGGAGGAAATTTATAGGGTTCGCAACGCCTGTCTCGATAACATCTAATGCTTATAGAACTTAATTTTGTTGAAGAGATAAGGGGCACTGATGTGCTGCTGAATTACTTTATTATTTTTACCCTTTAAAATTGTACTGTAGCACGAGTCTTAACGTATATGTATTTTTATCAACAAAATGTGAGTTTTTTAAGATAGGAACACACCGAGGAAACTTAAACGAAACTTGGTTTCCGAAACGGAAACTCAGCTAACGTATGTAGCTGCAGGAAACTCCCTAAACAGTTAGAAAACTTACATTCCAGTTTCGGAAACCAAGTTTCAGTTTCAAGTTTTCTTGGTGTGTTAAAATCTACGGTAGGCCTATACAAAAACGATGTAGTTTTTGTAGGACTAAAATAGAAATTTTCAACTACACTAGCAAAACTAATATAAATCTGCATGCTGTTTCTTATTTATTTGTTTTATAGCATTCCTTATAATGGCGTAAAATTTGGATAAGTGAGCTGGGGAGCTGAAAGTTTCCTCGCTATTTGAATCCTCCATAAGTAAGCCTATGTTCTCGTACCCTTGCTTCTAAAGTGACACAACTCAAAATCACGCGAAATTATATAGCTCTTCAGTAAAAGCTATACTTAGTCAAAGCAAAGTTTTGGTACTGTATTGCCCCTTTACATGTATTTTATCATGCGTTGAAACTTGGGATGGATATTTATTTCCATCAAATGCATTGTTTAAAGTTGAAACGAAGCGCCGAGATGCCCTTTGTGTCGATTAAACTCTCGACATCTTGGCAAACATTTTTAGTGCTCAGAAATTAATTAAGCGCGCGAGATAGCAGTTTAGCAATTAAGCGAACGCAGCCGGAAGAGGTCGTCATTAGCAAAAGCTCACGACAACAATTCTAATTTGATAAGCTGGCAGTTTTCGGCAATGTGCTCTCAATCTGGACAAAACGATGGCTAGTTTCCAAGTGTTTGTAGCGTATACGGTATACACGCACCATCCCGCCAATGATTGCGTTCATATGACAGCCTCTGGAGAAATCCCATTAGACCAGAGCGCATTCGGGGCTTTTATTGAGATGTCAAATTAATTAAATTCTACGAGTTGGGTCAACACTCTGACTGATCGCGCGACGAGTCAACTTCCCACATTTTTAGTATTTGTTGACCCTTCGTTTCTCTATTTCGATCATTTGTGAACCCCAGGGCGGGGTGGGCGTATGTGTAGTTTCCCCTCTTTGAAAACATTGCGAGATCCAAGAAAGGACAGTTCGAAAAGACATCTTGAGATTTGCGGAGCTGTTTTGCAGAAATGCATAGCGTACATGTAACTCGGGGAAGTCGGACGGAGTCTTTGCGAATTGCACTTTAGCAATTGTGCAGTCAGGTGTGCGAAATAGACACCTTAATTTGTTTAAAGATGTTGTTCGAGGTTTTAAAACCAATTGCTTTTGCGAAGTGCAAAAAAGTGGACAAAGTGCAATTCGCGAAGCTTCTGTCTGAGTGCCCCTAATAAAAGAAATACAGGTTTGATATACAGTTACATGGGCTGAAATTTTCGGTTAGGGAAGTTAATTTGGAGGAAGAAGTGTTTGTGAAGCTCCTGTCCGAGTGCACCTATTAAAATAGTTTGATTTAAGATGTGGAAAAAGTCGATTCTTGAGGAAATATTGACAGGAGGAATGAAGATTTTGACGAAAATGGATGGACGAACTTTTTTGATGAACCATTAATGCATTCCTTTTGCACACGTGACTGCACGATTGCCGAAGTGCGTTTCGCGAAATTTCTGTCTGAGTGCACCTATTGTTTTAAAAGGTGAAAATTTTCGATTCTTGAGGGAAGATAGAGAAAGGAGGAGTACCTTTGAAGGAGAGTAAAGGAAGAAGGATAATTTTGATGAGTTTTGGAGTCAAACAAAAGGAAGATTTTTAGCCTAATTTTAGTGATAATGCAAAGGACGAAGAAAGATAATGTGGACTTTTACAAGGCACATTACATGTATCAAATAGAAAAGAGATATTGAAGAAACGTACTTTATAGAAAAGAACATTATGAAGGATGCGGAAGTGAGAAAAATTGGTGAGCTTGAGTAATTCTAATAAACTTTATTGAGTACATAAATAAAATGGGGAATGAGCGAAAGACATTTAGGGAATCTTGAGCGATGTGAGGCAAGTGAATTAAGATACAGGGCCTGGAATGGAAAAATACAAGTACACCAAAGACACTGTAGTATGTACAGTAAAAGTCGATTAATTCGGTCAGCCATTTTATTCGATCAAAACTTTCAGAACGGATTTTTTTCTATTTAAAGCTATTAGAGCTAATTATTTTTGGCAAGGTCAGTATAGTTTAGCGTGTTTTTTGAAGTTGAACGTCTATTTCGATCGGCCGTTTATTTCTGTCAAAATTGCTGAAACCAACGTGATCGAATTAAGCGGCTTTTGCTGTACAATATTTATAGACCTACTATAGTCTACTTTATCCGTGCATATGACCTCGATTTGGTGCTTCAAAAGATCTACATGTAATTATGTAAGATCCCGTACGTATCTTATAAAGTAGACCAGCAAGCGATGATGTTGGGGTACAATTATCACCTCTATAAATGTGTCAATTATTCTGGTGATTGTAATTCAGGCCGATTTTGTAGTTCATGGGTCAACAATTGTACTAGGTGTAGCCTACTATAAACTGAAGATACGATTGGGTTTGCTCCACAATGTGTTCACGGCAAATAAACGAATTTAAAATTGAGTATTGTTATTGGTAAAGATTAACTTATTTTGTGAATAGGTGGGCTGTCAGAGATAAGGATACTAGTATATTTGATAAATCACCCGAAATTAATGATTCATGCACAAATCCATGAATGCGTTTGTTTCATCGAATGATCCCAAAACCCATGTTTACCGATGCGGTGACATGTTCTCTTAACTCTCACACACGAGGCAATTTATAACCCGAAACTTGTTTCCAGATATATTATATATTACATGTACTTGGTATTTCCCCATGTGTTGGGAAAAATTTCCTTCGCGAGTATGTTTCCAAATATATTTCCAGAATATTAAACTATCCTTTTCCGAGCAAGTTATTTCTGGAAATAAACTGACATCATATAGGTTCTACAGTCTTGTACAAAAGTTTCTTTCTGTTGGATAGCCAACCTGTGAAGCCATACGTCATATAGGATGCATGGAATATGCAAAGTTGTCAAGTTAGTTTACCCACATTTCTTTTGAAAACAGTGCTAGGATATTCTGTATAGGAATATATTCTGAAAGTATCACTCCATGCGTGCACCAACCGGAAATTGCTTTAGTTGTAATGACTTTCTTGCAATTTATCGCAATTTATTTCCAGATATAATTTTCCTCGTGTGTGGCGGCCTTTATGTGAAACTATATGTGAATTGGTTTTATGGAAACATTTCTCCAGAGGCCAATTTTCAATCATCTTACTGATTTGTGAAGAATTCACAAACTTGTTTCTCCCCTCTCAAGTTGGTTCTTGTTTACTCCGTCGTGGCGCTGTAGTGTAATTGAGCATGGCTCTCTAATTGAGCAGAAGCTATTTTTAAGACGAAGAAACCTAGTGGGGGCGTTTTTACCCCTGCAATAGTATAGCATTTGTTGAAATTAGCCGTATTACTCAGCTGGTATTGTTAAAAGTTCTGCGTTTCACCTTTTTTTTTCTCTTTAGGCCAGTAGGCTTGCACCACGCTGTCATTTTATAAAACTGAACATGGTGTATTGATTTTTTTCAATACTTAAATGTGGAAATGGATACACTGTATCTAAAAAAGCAAGCATACTGAATATGAAAGTTTTTTAACCGGAAATTAGATTCGTAATTGTAAAAAATCGTACTACGAATTGTACTTTGGCTGTCGTGAAGACACGTGTGCATAAGGTTTGCATACGTTCATACTGGAGGAAACATAGAACTTTTTGTTGCCAGTTGTTTGCATAAATTGTTCACATAGATCGGTACCAACATTGGTTACACAAGTTTGTATGCATGAAGTTCCTATATGTTAATTTCCTCCAACATGGACGTAGGTGGAAGAAACGTAGAGGAAGTTTCTGTTGCTATAATTAAATTGGTTGCCAGTTGTTTCTGTAAACAATTTATGAAATCTGTGTATTGTAACCAACTGGCAGCAATTTTCAGCACAAAGTTCCTCTATTTCCTCCAGCGTGGAAACAGATTTATGCCGAGTTAAGCATCACGTGACCTTTTCATCGAATCAACAACTACTGTATATACATGTCACGTGACAATGGCCTGCTGACCAAATCTGCATAATGTCCATTGGATTAAAAAAAGTCATAACCTTGAGTGGATTTTTTTTATAAACAAATTAGCGAGTCGGTTTCAACACGTGATTTCACGACTGCCAAAGTACGATTGGCAAAGCTCCTATCTGAGTATACCTATTTTGTGCACCATCTCCTCGATTCTTGGCCAACGTTTGAGTCGTTGAGTTCCTCTTTTTTTGGATGCCCCTCTTCCCCACGTGCTGGGAGTGCCGGTCTAAATTTGCCCGATTTCGGGTTCAAAGCCCTCCGATCCCACGTGAAAACCTTGCACGTAGGTGGCGCTGGAGCGTCTCTAAAGTACAGCTGATAAACCTTCGCACTTGTTCGTTATTAAAAACACGAAGTTTCCTCAAAAGGATTGGGCCGTAAAAACGCAACATTAATCGTCGAAAGTGTGGACTTTATTACGCCTCCTAATCGGCATCTTCAGCAGATTAATTCCGTTAGATGCGTTTTGCGTAAGGCGGAAGTGCCAACGCTGAATTTGCAATCTTAGCAGATTTACGACTTGGTTTTGTTTAGGTGGAGCTGTATCTGCTTGACCTCCAGTTCGTGGCAAACGAGGGGATAAAATTAAACCAGCATGTTCTGATTTTGCCATTATTCTAGAACGCAGGGAAATACCCGACTCGCGTGTTTACGAACCTGTAGGAATATCCCAAAAACGTTCGTAACATATAAAGTTCCTAAATGAGAAGGGCAATAAAAATAACCAAAAATGCAAGTTACACTCACTTTTTATGTATGATTTCCCCCCAAAAAAAATGTTCTTAACAACCCAAACATTATCGTTTTACTTATTGACATGATCATATCGTTAGGAAATCGAAAACATTTTGATGACAGTGCTAGCTGTCAGTTTCGATTGCGGATGCAGTTATTTTCTCTCTCTCCAATTTTATCAACTTGGAATGTCTGAAATCCAACCAATTTGGGGAAATCCCCCGTTCCTTGGAAGAAAAAGGAATACTCACTGAGCTAGGAAATTACATAAGTTAGTGAAAAATCAGGAATGTGCAATTTTAGTTCGTAGTTCTACTTCGCAAAGAAAATGTAACATTATTGTAGATGTTTTTGAATACAATTAGTTCGTGAAAACGTTATTTTTTTATTAATGGAAGATACTTAAAAACGCGAGTGAGCAGCAGAATAATATTTTCCTATGAAAAACATTTTATGTAATGACACCCTCTTAAATATATAAATAAATGTATTAAGGGTTCAGTATGGTGATGTAGGCTTCCCTATTACAAATAACTTATCAATTACATCTTAAGTATAGATCACATTGGTGCGGCCACCTGAACAGCATTTCCTAAACTTACTTAAGCTTGAAATAGGCACTCCAATTTTTATGCAGTCCAAGTTCAAAAATAAAATTTGTACTCTAGCTAGCTGCAAATCTTTTTGAACATCTTTCGAAATAACTTTGACGCGATTCCGTTAGGTGGCAGCATCATGGGCATCACGTTATGGGGAAAACAACAATTCATTCTTGGAAATGCAAGTGCATCGTGATTTGAAACTGAACAGGGGAATCTGTTTTTTTATCAGGCATATTATGCTTTCTGAGGCAGTGAAGCTGACATTTCTGTGTTTTTATGGCTTTTGTCGACATGCCTGAAGAAAACTACCGTACTTGAAATACGTTGTATCGAGGCCCTCATGGAGCCATTTCGGTCTCTTGAGTCTGAATATCGAAAAACAATTTAAACAATATCGACACAGAAACCAACATCGATTTTGGTTTCTCGCTGGTGAATTAGTGGTGAATGATAGATACATGCAGTACAGTACATAAGCCTCCAGCTTAGGCTTATTCGTATAGGAAACAAATTGCATTTTCAGTTTATTCCGCAAAATGCTGTGTTTATAAATCAGTTTTATTGAATTTTTATGCGGCGCAATTCGTGTGGTAACCATAGTTTACATGTAGATATCTCCCTACACTAATGTACGTCCACAGAGGTCCTTTCTATTGCAAAAAAAAGGCCGTCACACGCAAGGCAATCAGGAAGTATATCCAGAAATTTGTTTCCTTGAAATATTGTTGTTTGATATTCCCTTCGAAAAATATTACGAACTTCCAGGATAGAAGATGATCCTCTTCTGATCAAATTATTTCTGGAAACAAACTGATATCTTTAAGGCGCGTACACACCAAGGCAACATGTTGCAAAACACTGTTTTGCAACAATGTTTAAAAAAAAATGTGGCGCACAA
>JAQGBX010005930.1:0-13076 GCA_034698745.1 Megaphyllum sjaelandicum
GACAAGGGCGGACAGGGGGGAGGGGTGGGTCTAAAAACCCGAAAAAATACAGGACATCCTTTATGGATGATCCCTAGGGTTACTGGATTCTTTGACCTACATGGCAACGCGTGTAAAGGTCAGCAAAGTAAACCACTTACAGACAGGCAAAACTGCTGGCCTTAATCTACAGCTTTGAGTACCCCTAGCGAATAGTCTACATACGTGTACTTTCGACGTGCTTCTTTCAGCTTCTTTCCAGCTATGTATTCTATTAGCGTGTTGGTCAGTGTGTTTGGTGGCGCCACTGCATGCATTATGCTAGGTGAAACATTCTGCGTAAAATCTTCCACATGCGCATTAATTAGCATCTCAAGATGAGTGCAAGGCACATTTTTACAGTACGTAGGCGACATACAATCGATGGCTACACTTTTGACCAATATTGATCTGTGTGCCCCTCTTGTGTCTTACAAATCTGCTTTCAAATAGGCTCAGCCTGGCTCGGCTAAGCTAAGCTTTCTTTGCATGTGTGGGCCCTCATTTAAAACGCATGCCGCATTCTTATTCCGCTTGATGGCGCTATTGCACGCAGAGTGGTAAGCGTTTGCAATAAGCATTCACTGTGTTCTCACCTTGATAATGCATGAAAACTTGTTCATCTCAAAACAAAAAAATTACCCAAACTAAGTTAATGTGTCACTTTTGAGTCAATGGTGCGTCATGTTAGATTTAATTTTCTAAAAAATGAGCATGCATTAATAGGCTTAACATTTTCATCCACTTATTTTGTCATCCCCTTAAAACGCCAACATACAGTATATAAAAAAATCAATTTTAGTTGGCATACGGACTCTGATCCAATACATTCCTTATCGGAAAAAGACCGATTTGAGGGAGGAAAAAACTGTAAACTCGGATAGGCTTCCCTAAAATAGGAGAAATATGGCTTTAATTTCAGCAGCTTTTCTCTTTCTGGGTCTTTGCAATCTGTTTCAAACTCCAATAAAGCTCAACTATTCCTTTCCATGATTTAACAATCTACTACATGCGTCTGCACGCATGACAACATCGAGCTTATCGACGGGAAAACTACTGTCTGTACTTTTATAGAGAAATCCACATTTTATAGCAGTTGGAAATCTGGATGCTTCGAAGACATTTTCTTATTGATATTTAAGGTGGTATACACATATTGGGACGGGAGAGACTTTCGGCAGTTTAAACTCAATATACGCATAGAAGTTCTATACAGTACACAGACAACGGCTTATCAAGCTGTGCCATGGACAGATGCGCAGAACTACCAAATATGGGGGTTGGAGTTTTTGCATCGATAAAGATGCAATTTGAACATATAGAATCTCTGACTCTGCGACAAAGGTCGCGTCGAAATGGTTCAATGGGTTGAATCGGTGAAAAAAATCCACAACCCTCCCAAGTCATCCTTGAGGCTGGAGTACGTACAACATCCATGGTATAAGCTCAAGAAAAGTTATATGTATAGGTGTAAGCCATGGATGACATGGATAAAAGCTATCTTCTAAGGGCCGGTTGCACCAACAGAGGTTAAGAATAACCTAGACTTAACCTACTGCGTAACTATGTTAACCACCTTTGTATTGCACAAGCACGGGTTAGGGAAAAAATGAAGACAAACCCTGCTTACTGGCTGGGTTAACCCATCAGATGAATCTGTTGAAGCTAGGGAATTGTGCATGCTACACCATCTGGTCACACAGACAGGGGAAGCCAGGATGCGCAATCTGGCAGCATTGGTCAAAGTTAGTTCCTTTACTGTCCTCCATTTTGGATTCAGAATGCAGGTTAAACATATGGGTTCCCGGGGATATTTCATCAAGAGTTAATTGGTGCAATTAACAATAACAACATCCTTGCAATCCGAAGGTTAACCTGAGTTGGTTCAACCAGCCCTAAGTGCAGCGTTCATCCAGAAATTTCTTATTCAAATTCTCTGACTATTCCAGGTTTTTAAACGAATTAGATTAGCCACGATGTTGCAAAATCGACACAGGACCACATTCAATACATTGCAATATTTACTAACGGCCCTAACAATTTGGAAAACTTTGAAAAATCAATTAATAAATAACATTTAATAAAATTTCGCAAAATAAGCATGAAAAAAATGCTGAACATTTTAGAAATTTGCATTGGGAACATTTTGTAAATTTGTTCACGGAATGTGTCGAAAAATTTGCATATTTATCCTCAGAAACTGTTGAAAGTTTTACAAATCTGTAACCGGAAACAGTTGAAATTTCTGCAATTTTTTGGTGGAAAAGGTTGAAAATCTTGCAAATTTAAATTACGAAAGGTTTAAAACATTTGCAAATTTGTTCTTAAAAACTGTTGCAAGTTAATAAAAAAAAAATAAAAATAAAAAAAACTACTCGAAAACACTTGCAATTTTTGCAAATTTTCCCTCGGAAACATGTTAACAATTTTGAAAATTTAGCCTCGGAATAAGTTAAAAATTTTGTTGCAAGTTCATCCTCGAAAAGGTTGAAAATTTTGCAAATGTGTCCTCGGTTTATTTTTGAAATTGTGTAAATTTATCCTCAGAAATTAGTGGAAACTCTGCACATTTGTACTGGGAAAATTTTGCAATGAATTTTGGAAACATTAATTTCGGAACATTAATACGTTCGATTTCCCTGACATTTTTCAAAATAAGTTATTATTCCCTGACTGACCGATTTTCCAGGTTTGGGGAAGCCCTGAAGTGATGCCAGCTTGAAAAACCAACTTGTCATAACCCTGTAGAAGAAAATGATACATTGGCGTTTTCAGGAAGTTGAAGGCGGAAGTATAGTCTTTCCCGCACTTACCACTCCCGTAAGCATGTTTTTGTGTGGGCGAGTGCGTGGTTATGGATAATATAGCACACTTATTTCTGTCTATGTTGGGTAGGGTTTTTAGGGGTGCGTACTGAGGTATCATTCTCATCAGTCGAGGTGATCATGTTGAGGTGATATCAACTGTAAACGCCTGAAGTTTCATATTAAAAGTGGTTCTTAAACGAATCGTATGCCCCCTACATTCTGAGCTAGCAGGGTTCTGCCAAAAAAAATCAGCTTTTCAACTTCCCTTCATGAGCTCCAGTTATCAGAACAAATCTATCTGACCAATGAAATTGCCAAAATTCAACAATTGCCACAAGGGCATAAACATGAAAGAGATCGAACCAATTTTCTTGAGGAAACAGAAAATTCAGATTAGTTTCTTTATTATGTACGCTATATTTACATGTAGGTCCATAATGGTTAAATAACTGGATTGAGTCAAGAAAGAATGATTTATTATGAAAAAGTAAGGGCAATTCAACGTAATAATACTGGATTTTTTCACGATCCAAAAATTAATGCTTTTATGTGGCGAGTTTAAAATTAGTTTGAAGAATTGTCAACAGTTTCCGAGGGCAAGTTTACAACATGTTTCAGTTTCCAAACTTTCAACATTTTCCACGTTTTCCGAGTAAAAATTTCCAAAATGTTCGTACTTTTCGTAATACAAACTTGCCTTAATAGGCTACCTAGCACAAATTTTCAAAAGTTTCAACATTTTCCGAAAACCTTTGTTAAATAACCTTTGAAAAACTTTCCAAATTACCATCAGTAAATTTTGCGAAATACTTAATATTTTCCTGTGACATCTTTTCAAAATCGTTGATAACATTGGCACACAGTATGTCAATTTTGACATTGTCATGCATGGTCAGAGAAATTTGTTCAAAAACCTAGAAAAGTCAAGAAAGTTGAATATAACAATTTTTGATGGGAAATCTTGATAACGGTTTGCAATACTAAGTACTTGGCGGTCTGCGAATATCTGTCCGATTTTTATCAGTTCGCGAAATTTTTTTTGTCCAAATTTTTTTTTTCCATTTTTACTGTTAATAAATTTTAATGTATTTTTTTACTATTTTCACCGGTCCGCAGGATGCAAAAAGGCTGGTAAACACTAGTCTAAAATAACATTTTCCACATCAGCTATGACATGTCCAATGAATGAAGCAAACGTATCCATTCAAATATTCCAGGAATATCATCCCAGCAATCGAGGAGGAATACAAGTACAGCTCGTTAGCTTTTAAAACGATGACCACGTGCCCCAAACAGGTGATCAAACGCAGCATTTTCACGCTAATCAGTGTCCAGTTGTCAAAGCACGCATGCCTGCTTCATGGCAAAGTCAAAGGGGCAGCACAACATTCTCGCCAGCAAAGCATCGAAGCCATGCGTGTTTGCCCCCAATCAGGGGGCATGGCAGGCACATCCAGCATCTTCAGCGCCACGGGCGTTTAGGGGCAAGTGGGGGGAGAAAGGATTTAGAAACTGCGCCCCACGGCGCATTATATCATCCCAGATTCCTAGACACACATGCCCCATCCATTAAAGCACCTAGCTAAATTGATTTCGAATTCATCCTCCAGGGAATTCCAGCTGTCATAAACTCCGTGTCCTGTCGCATGTGTCGCATCCTGTTAAGGGGAGGGCAAAGGAGAAATACATCCGTTTTTATTTCCAAAACGTTGCTAGAAATCGTGCGTGAGCGTGTTTATAACGATTATTCGGGGTTCTGGATCGGGTGCGAGATTGTATTTACCCTAGTTTATGGTTGAGGGGGGGAGAGCATTGCGCGCTACGCCATTATTACTGTGATTATCATCCATTTTCATTATTACCATATTTTCCACGTTTCCTCCATTTCTTTTTAAAAACCTCGGCAGTTGGATCGATGAGTGAGTTAGAACGCAGTGAGAACTGCCTGCGACTAGTCGACAACAACAGGGTTCCTTCCCTCCCTCCCTCTCCCCCAGAAATTTCATTTTCAACTTCCCTTACTTTTCCAGGTTCTTAAGAAAATTTCCTTGACCAATGACAACGTCAAAATCAGGGTGGCAACAAAATTTTCAATTTCCCTGACTTTTCCTTGACTAAATTCCAAAACTCCCTGACTAAAACTTACTCGTTAATGCATACCAGTTTTTTTTTGTCATAATGAAAAATAAAATAATAATTGCAATAAGAAGCTTGGCAAAACCCTAGATTTTGTTACGAGTCTATAGCTGAAGAGGATTGGGGATGGAGCTGCTATAGCAGCTTGAGTGCATGGATAGCATTTTGTTTTTATTTGGGAAAAATTCCCTGACCACACACAAATCTTCCTGACATTTCCATGATTTTCCCTGACCTGTAGCCACCCTGAACATTTACATTTGCCAATGTCATTCACAATTTGGAAAAATTGACAGGGGTCAATATTCAGTATTTTGCAACATTAAGAAAAATTTAATACAAAATAAGCATAAATATTTTTTTTAAAATAAAATTTCGCAAATTTATACACGGAAAATGTAGAACATTTTGAAGATTTACACTCGGAGAAGGTTAAGAATTTGGAAAATGTCTCCTCGGAAACTGTCGATAACTTGGACAATTCTTGCTGGAAAAGGTTGGAAGTCTTGCAAATTTATGTTATGAAAAGTTGGAAGATTTTGAAAATTTGCCTTCGAAAACTGGTGAAATTTTTTGAAAAATTGCATTTGGAAAATGAAAAAAAAATTTGAATATTTGCCTTTGAAATTTGGGTCTTCTGAAAATTTGTGCGCGGAATCTGTTGAAAATTTTGTTAACTTGTCCTCGGAAAAAGTTGAAAATTTAGCCAATTTGTACAGGAAACTTCGGAAATCTGGCAAATTTATATTACAGTAAGAAAGGTTTGAAAGCCTTGCAAATTTGACTTGGAAATTTATCCTCGGAATGGGTTAAAACATTGTAAATAAATAAACTCCTTGGAAAAGGTTCAAAATTGCGGAAATTTGACCTCTGAAATGGGAGAAAATTTTGCAAGTAGGCCTATACTTTGAGCTAGCCACGTGAAAATATTAATTTTGGATTGTGACAAAATCAATACGTTGAATTTCTCTGACTTTTTTCAAAAACATTCTTTCCAGACATTTTCAAGTTTTCAAAATTTTCAGGTATTTTCATGTTCCCTGATATTTCCAAGTTTCTTAGGTCTAAGGAAACCCTGCAGGACTTAGCATTGGTTATTTTTGCTGTAGTGCAAAAGAGTCATTCTTCCCTGACTTTTTCAGACATTTTCAAGTTCCTTTACTGCGACGCTGCTGCAGAGTGAATTCCAGACAGCTTAATACTTATAAAATTGGACGCATTTTCAGGCCGACTGCGAGAATGTTGCTCAAAAATACACTAATGACATTTCGAGTCACTTCTTTTTACATCTGGTTTTTAAAAGCCAAAAGCCACGTTGAAAATCGAGCGAGTCATCGAGATGGAGGATGACAGCATTCTGCTTTTGCCATTAACAGGCATGAATTAATCCTTGGCGGAAAAAAGTAACTTCATGATTAATGCTCGTGAAAAACTGCTGTTATGCAATGCTTGGTGTGACAGCAGACAGCAGCGCATCCGCAAAATACTGCACAAATGAAATTCTGAAGAAAAAAACATCACATCATTAAAGTTGCTGCATCAACGTCCCAGATATATGCTGGAGAGACGCTGACGATGATGGTCCATTGATGGCAATCATTGGAAGAAAGCCACGTGGTAACCGCCTCTTGTGAAAATCTGCCAACATTGGAGTGTTAACCATGCACTCGATGCACGCAATAGGGTTGTTTCAGGTCCTCGGTGGACTGAAAGAGCATTGCAGAAGATTGCATCTTCGTGCTTTCGTCCTTCATAGAATTGAGCTTTTATGTTTGCAAGCATGCTTCCAGCAAAACGATGTTTTTTTCGGAAAGCACCCACGATCACATTTGGGCGTAAAATGACCCCAGGTGACCATTTATGCCTCAAACTGTCATATCCATTGTTACAGCGTCAGAGAACTGGTATAGAAAATATCAACATCAGGGAACAAAAACAGAGAGCATGCACTGAGATTATAACATTCCAGAAGATGGTTGCAGATCATTTCAGTGTGATGTAGCGCTTGATGGTCCATTTCGCAGAGTTGGGCACTAAGTTAAATACATTTTCAATCATGACTAAAATAGTCATTCTTACAATTATTTGTAAGAATTTCAGGCTTTAATCGTTAATCAGAACGTAGCATTAGTCGTTGGATCGCAACGAAGTATTGGCCGAATACAATTTTCATTCATTAATAAATGAATGACTGAAATTTGATGACTTGAATCGCCTCTGAGCAAGACTATTTTTTTGAACTTTCGACAGTTAACTTGATAACAACATGGCCTCGGAGCAAGGCTATTTTTATCGAATATACTACAGTTTTGTATATACATGTACATGTACAGTTGTGTCATACAGTAGTTTAATTGGCAGATTTTTCGACAATATTGTAAAGTTTCAGCAAATTTTACGAATTTTTTGGAAATTTGGCAAATTGTTCGACAATTTTTCCCAATTTTGGGAATTTTTGACAGTTTGGAAATCTTTTCTACAGATTCGTTATTTTTCGACAATTGCCAAATTGTGACAACTTCAGAAATTTTCGAACATGTTGCAAATTTGTCGAAAATTGTTTAGATAGTTTTCATGTAGTTCTATACATACTGTAGATACGAAGATACACAGTGAGTCGTTGCCTAAATAAACTACATGTAATGACTAACGAATATTAGTCAGATCAGTTCACATGTGTATTACGACTACTCAATCATCAATCGGAAGAGCCATATGAATAACCAAACATTAGTTGTTAGTCTTAATTGTCTGATCAATCGACAAACAATCTGAGTTGGTTATTTTAGTACTGACCTCGTGCCAAGAGTGCTTACTTAAATGCAACTCAAGCATCTCTTGAGTTTATTTCAAACTTTATGAAAGTTTACTTCAAGGTAATATGAAGCTATACTCAACAATAGGAGTTAGCAGGATAAAGAGCCACTTGTTCTCACACTTGAAAGTTTGTCTCTCGTGAGTCATCCATGTCAACATTTGTGATGTCAAGCGGATATGCGTGACTACCCCGCGCCAGAACATGTTTCTAAAACAAACATTTAGATTAATTATTTTGGAATCATTAATTCCCAAGTACTTTTGAAAAATAATCCTCGAATGACTGTAACTTTGCGATACATGTACGTCCCATTGATTCTGACTTAGCAATGCAACAGTCTGCATTACAATGTATCAATTTTACATGACATTTTAATGGCAATCATTTACTTTAATTGGCTTAACAAAAGTTGCATAAATGTAAATTACAACGCAACTGTTTATTTAATTATGGATAATAGTCAGTCCTTGTCCTTCAACTACTGAAAGGGAAGGGAGAGGGGGAAAAAACTAGGCCAGTAATTATCTATACATTTCATTGTGTTTTTAATCAATATCCAGAAAAATGCTTGTATAATTCATTATACAGGATTCCTCCGAAAATTTCGTATAACTTCCCTGACTTTTCTAGGTTTTTAAACAAATCTTGTTTGGTCAACGACAAAATTGATACGTCAATGTTATCCACCATTTTGCATCGATATTTTGCAAAACTTACTGATGTCACTTTTGAAAACAATTCAAAATGAACAGAAAAATTAATGAAAATTTTACAAATCGGTATTCAGAAAAAGTTTGGAAATTTTGCCATTTGTACTCGGAAAAGGTTGTAAATTTTGAAAATTTGTACTCTGAAAAGGTTGAGAGTTTTACCAATTTGTACCCGAAAACAGTAGAAAAATGTTGCACATTTGTGTTGAAGAAGTTTGGAAATTTTGCACATTTGTGCTGGAAAAGGTTAGAAATTTTACAAATTTGTACTTTTTTTTTAAAGTTTGCAAATGGACCATGAACTAACCACGCATAGAAGCATTAACTGTGACGATTTAATAGGTAGAATTTCCCTGACGTTTTGAAAATAGTCATTCTTTCCTGTACTTTCCAGACATTTTCAAGTTCCCTAATTTTTCGAGGATTTCCAGTTCTGGGAAGGAAGGGGGGGGGAAGAACCTTTAATATATTCAGACATTTTTTTCCCAGGCACCCTGTATTTTGGCATACGTGTCGTGTCGCCCATACAACACTTATTGAAACTGAAAGGAATTAACATATGAAAGAGCGTTTCGTTACACACAGTAGCATTATCTTTTTTATGACATCCTATAATGTTTCAAATAATAATGGGACTAAGTAAAGAATTCTCAAAGGAAACTTGCTTTACTGGAGTTTCGTCCTTGTAAACGCATTTAAAAAAAAACAAGGCTTAGTTGGTACGTGTAATAAACTTTGAATTGAATACAAGCTGCATTAAGAGGCGAATATGTTGAATTTCAAAATAACTTTCGACTACTTAATGGGTCATTAGTGAAGCAACCCATAATTAGCAGGGACACC
Source organism: Megaphyllum sjaelandicum (assembly GCA_034698745.1). Classification (NCBI taxonomy): domain Eukaryota; kingdom Metazoa; phylum Arthropoda; class Diplopoda; order Julida; family Julidae; genus Megaphyllum; species Megaphyllum sjaelandicum. The sequence continues at coordinate 9,333 of JAQGBX010005930.1, forward strand.
AGACTTATAGGAAGAGGGGAGGGGGGTCATTTCCTAAATAAAACAGGCACTTTCCATTGAATAGTAAATAAATTAAAAATATCCTTGAGTATACAGTCCTTGTCTCATAATGCACGGTAATAGGATGATATAAACTGCTTTTGATAGCAGCTATAAAAGCTCAAATATATTAAAAAAGAAAACTATTAGCCTTTTCAGCTTTTATGAGATGGGATTCGACGTTGAATGCGAGTGCATGATCAAATTGATTTCAAGTTTAATAGATCATAAAATTGCAATTCAGCGCAGTAAAAGAGTTACTGGGACAATGGAATTGTTCAGACAACCCTTTCACGGCTACAAGAAGAGTGTTATTTCAGTACCAATGAATTTAATTGACAATAATAATTTCAATCGGGTGTTATCGTTAATATCATCGGAATTTCATGTGCAATTTCTATGTCTCAATAATCCGGAAGTGTCATCGATACGTGTATATAGACAACAATATAACGCATTCAAGCTTTAGACGTGACATAGTGTAATTATTCAGCATTTTTATTATTATTTTGAGTTTAGGATAGTTTTGTTGTATGTTGCAATAAAATGAAACTACATGTAGGCCTACTTCTAAATGGTTAACCGAAAAAACCAGCAACATAAGACAGGGTTCCCCCAGAAATTTTAAATTTCAACTTCCCTGACTTTTCCAGGTTTTTTTTAAAAAAAAAATTCCGTGACCAAATTAGACAATGTCAAAATTGCCATATGTCAATTTTGCAAAACTTACTATGACAAATTTGGAAAAAAAAATCAAAATTCACAAAGAAAAATTTTAAAATCATTACAAAATCAGCACGAAGAAATTTGGGAATTTCCAGAAATTTAAATTCGGAAAATGTAGACAATTTTCAAAATTTTGTGCTCTGAAAAAATGTGAGAATTTTCCAAATTTGTGCTGGAAAACGTTAGAAGCATTAATTCTGGATTGTGACAACATTGATACGTTGAATTTCTCTGAATTTTACAAAATAGATCAACTTCCTTGACTTTTCCCAAACATTTTCAAGTTCCTTGACTTTTCCCAAACATTTTCAAGTTCCTTGGCTTTTCCACGCAGGCTGAATCTGCAGAGTTTAAGAGTTGGTTATCTACGGTAGTGCAAAGAGTCGATAGATAAACAAGTTTCAAATAAACAATAGGGACACTCAGACAGAAGCTTTACGAAAAGGTTTGAAAAGTTTCACTTACAACATCGCTGTTTTTAAACCAATTAATGCATTCCTTTTAAACACGTGATTTCACGCGACTACCGAAAGAGCCATTCGTAAACAGCCCTGTTCGTAAAGCTTCAGGCTGACTAACCCAAATATTTTCGTAGGCACAAATTGAAATTAAGTTTTCGAAAACATCCCAATTCCACCATCATCTTTTTCACTTGCAATTTCTACACGAAGATAACGCAGCTCCCCGAAGCCACGATGAAAGGGGGGGAAAAAGATGTTCTCTCCATATTTTAGATAATCTAAAGTGATGATATCGAATTCTTTCCTTTTCATTGCCACCTGACAAAAGATGCCTTCATGCGTAATAACGACGATGATGGCTTAGAATCTGAGCATTTTCAATATTGTCAACAAATATCTTGTCACGTAAGAAGATTCCGTGAGAAAGAAGATCGAGAGGAGAATGTGAATAACCAGGTTCAATTCCACTCGTGTTTTTCACCACGAAAGGGGTGAAAATTTCACCACGGTCAGCGTTGAGCATCAGTCAAGAGTACATTTTTAATGGCTAAAATCGACAAAATCGACTCATTCTTCGATTAAAATAACTAGAATTTAGTCGTTAATCGTCGATCCTATTGCAACAGAATTAGTAGCCGGATCAGAATAACTTATTAGCCGAATACAATTTTAAATCAAGACTAAAACGAAGAACTAAAACCGATGTATTTTCTTGGAATTTTAGACAGTTTGGAAATTTTTTTGACAATTTTGCGAATTTTTCGACAATGTAGCAAATCTTCGACGGTTAGGGAGATTTCTCTAGTTTTGTTATTTTTCGACAACAGCCAAATTTTGAAAAATTTCGGAAATTTTCAATATGCACAATTGTGGAAAATGTTCCAAATTTTATAACATTAACAAAATCGTGGAAAATTTGAAAACTTGTAAAAAATTAGCAAAACTGACGAAAATTATGAGAAAAAAAAAATGAAAACTTGTCGACAACTGCTATATTCCTAATTCCAAAAATATAGCTTCGAAATAATACAGTTATGCTACTCGTTGAAAAACGACTAATGACTACCAAATATTACTTTCATTAGTCTAGATTACGAATAATCAATCATCAATCGGAAGAGCCATGACTAATGACGAACCAAACTAGTCGTTTGTCAGGACTAATACAGGAATTATTATTCATTAGTCTTTGTTGATCAATCGACTGACAAATCCCCATCTCAGACACAGTTCTCCTTGTGAAAAAGCAACACAAATACCAATTTCAAGAAATTCTTCATGAAAGAGGCGCATATGGCATCTTGCACAACATCACGTGAATTTATTAAGGGCTCTGATTTAATTCCTTAATCTCATTACAATAACCGAAGAGGACGTTTTGGTTCAAGGTGCCAATCTCTGCCATATATAGGTGAGGGCTTAATCAAAAACTTTCCCGTTCCCCTTCAACGCCCCGATCGCGATGGCAAGAACTCTGGATGGCCCTGAGGTTGCCATTTATGTGTCAATGTTCTAAGTCGCGCCATAAAGACGAGGGCGAAGTACTTGGAGCAAATCCAGGGAAGGATAGGGTCACGGCATTATGCAATCAAAGAGTAAATGCGACCAAATTATGAGCCAGGATTGATTGCTAGTGGGTTTCTCGCGTGCCTGTCAGTGCCCCAGAATCCAACAGATTGGCACACGCGTGGGATGGGCTGCTGACGATCGAACGACACTTTCTTCCGAGAAATCCCCAAATTGCCTGAATGAATGAATGAATGAATCACTTTTGTCGAAATTGCGTGGCCATTTCGCAGAAACGGTACGAATGCCCAATGGACAAAAGCATTTCTGCCAAAAGCGCAGCATTTGCGGTAATTCTGTAGCAGGGTTCCCCCAGAAATTTCATTTTCAACTTCCCTGACTTTTCCAGGTTTTAAAAACAATTTCCCTGACCATATGCAATGACAACGTGAAAAATTGACATGTTTCTCCAATTTGACACTGGAACATATTTTTTTTAATTTACTTACGACAATTTTGAACATTAGAATAGAATTTTTTTTTTTAAATTTAAGAAAATTGTATAAAAAAAATTTTAAAATGGGAAAATATTGTATTTGGAAAATGTTACAAATTTGGGCTGGGGGATTTGATCAATTTGATCAAAATTGGATCAATTAAGACTAATGACTAATCATTCCTGTATTAGTCATGACTAAGGACTAATTTGGTTCGTCATTATAGTCATGGCTCTTCCGATTGATGATTGTCGTAATCTAGACTAATGAAACTAATATTTGTTAAAAATTGGAAAATTTTGCAATTTTGTCATCAGAAAATGTGGAAAATTTGTACTCTGAAAACCTAAAGAATTTTGAAAATGTGTACACGGAAAACGTGGAAAATTTTGCTAATTTGTACTAAAAAAACGTGAAAATTGAACTAATGTCTACTCTGAAAACGTGGAAAATTTTGCTAATTTCTACTCGGAAAACGTGGAAAATTTTGCTAATTTCTACTCGGAAAACGTGGA
>JAQGBX010005931.1:0-13076 GCA_034698745.1 Megaphyllum sjaelandicum
GAACTGATTTTATTTGGCATTTTTTTTTATCGAGTGGACGTCCGGGTTGGTCATACCCCCCTTCCTCTGTGCACATTGTGTCCGTGACTCAACCTATCACCACTACATGAGGACGTTATTTTTGAATGGCCCCTTAGTGAAACTAAAGATTTTCGTCTCGCATGACTCACAAGTATTGAGAAAGTTTATAGAAAAGTTTTACGTTTTTTGGAAAATTCGAATTTCCCGCAAATCCTTCATCCTCTTTCGAAGGATGGCACGTGCCAAGGACGCCATTTTCGGTCGACCCTCGTCCGCATCGATGTCAGTTCTGCGAGCTACGGTCATTTTATTAACGAAAATGCGGTGAGTTGGTCCTGTTCACGGGCCGTTTATTAATGCTGCATCTTTTTAATTATTTATTATAAGTAACCATGCACTCTAGTACGTAATGAGCATCGAAAGTTACCCGAAACATGGTAAATATCCGGTCGTTTTCGTTGGCGATTTTGACGTGAGTTTCGAAATCAGCTCGGTGGCAACGTGGAACTGTATCAGCAAGGTTCCGCAACAGCTGATGATTAACGATATTGGGCACTGGTTGATATCTTTTTTAGATGTATTCCGTGTCAGAATGTTTGAAAATATTCGAAAAAAGGTCCTAGTTTATTGTGGGCGTATGTAGTTATACTATTAAGTCTGTATTAATTTACGTTGAACGTTCATTCCCTTCATTTTTCTTGGAAATTTCCTCCTTATTTCGATATGCAAATTCCTCAGGTACGTCGTATCAATAACTGTAAAAAAGAGGTCGGAAAGTTTAATTTAACTCCATTTTTAATTACTTTTCGCGTCCTCGAAAAATCTGGGAGCATTTACCAGTCGATCCTGTCCAATTTGCATATACTGTATGGAAAAAATACTGCCGGCTGTTTAATTTTGGTTATACAAAATCTTTGGGAAAGTTTTGACAATTTTGTTAATTTGTTTCTGCAGACACCAGCTTTTTTTGGAAAGATATCTGAAGCTGAAGTAGTAGTTTCTGTGACAGTATTTCTACTTCCATCCGTGCAGGGTTGAAATTTAAATTAAAAAAAATGTTCTGTTGCCATATGGGCTGGAATATTTGAATTAAAAATTTTGAAACCCTTACTGTATCCTTTACCTGACCTCGACGTTCATGCTGTCACACTATATATCCACCGGCACGTTTTGGGCATCATAAATTAACCAGCTAGAAAACAAACCGATCATGAAAACATTTGTTCAAGTGGTATGCTTGTGAGTTGCACTCTTATATCAGCTGCGGAAAAACGTTTGTGGATTTTTGACTTCTCACAGAACTGTGTTGGAAACATGCAGGGAATTGCAACATTCTTCAAAATTTGTTCTCATGATTATCCTGCTATTTTAGAGTTTCAGCGAATTTCAGCCGTAATAATAATGCCAAGAAATTGCCATACAGTGCAATGCGCATTCTAGGAAAAGAGTAAACTACTTAAACAGCCCTTCTGGAAGTTGTTTAGATCAGTACAATAAATTGTATCTGGGAGTCAGCATACTGTACAGCTTAAGTATCAGGCAGCAACAAATCCATGCTTCTTACGCTTCAAAATTGTCATATGCTACATTAGTCTGTTAAAAACGTAACGTTTCATTCAACCAAAAATAAGTTTTCATGCATGGTAAATGTAGACAGTTTTGCTGTATCCTTCTTCAAATTGGTATGTCCATCCCTGATGCTATACAACGAAAAACCTTTAGCATATTAACGTAACTTAAACATTTGTTTGCATGCATCTAAACCTTGAGGAAATGGAAGCGACGTGACCCAGTCGTTTCATTACTGACATATGAAGCATATGATTCACTTAGCAAGAAGTGAGTGTTGAAAGTAACTGTAGAAACGACTAATTGTGAAAGTGCTGCCAATTATTCGAACACTTGATCAATTTTGACAAAAAGCCATAAAGCAATGGAATTTGCGTGCCTCTTGGACACGTTTTCAAGATTAGAATCGAGGTTTTTGACGTTTCAAACTTAATTTTCTGACTGACAATATGTTTGTTCGTGGACTTACTTGGCTTAACCGCTGAAAGTTCTTTAAACTTTGAAAGTGTCCAGTTGCAAAAAGTTTGCAATCTAATGAAGGTGAATGTCTACCCTATGCCCAAATAAAACGAGATCAATCAACCCTGTGAGGTTAATCCAAAATGCATCAGCCACAAAAAAGGAGTAATTAGTTAAATAATAAGCCTACTGGAGAAAACATGAATTTCGGCTGAACATTGGAAAGATTTTGCACTTTTTCGAAATTAGACTCGTGCCAATTACTTTGTCAGCTAGAGACGATCATGAACCGAGGTTAGATCCAAGGCCGAAATTATGATTTTAAATGTTCAATGCAAGATGGGAGGGAACTTGAAATTGCAAGAAACCCAGCGTCGGCAGTCTTTAATTTTCGAGTGGTTAAAAAAGCAACGGGGTGTGTATTACGTGTATTCAAATTTCCCACCGGGTGCAAATTGGGACGAGTGGCGAATGTAAAAGACCAATCCCACCAGAGAAATCCTTCGTCGACCCCCTGCCAACATCTTTTCCCTGAAACGCGTTTTTAATTGTTCTCAGTTTCCTTGGTTTGAAAGCTAATAAAAAAAAGGTAGTTACGCGTCATTCGGGAATGTGTGTCACCTATAAATACGCGACACAATGCGTACCTTCATCCACTTCGTTATTAGCTTGACCGTCAAACTGCCACTCGTTGGTCGTGATCGATCGTGCTGATAATTTTCACCATTTTTCCACCGGTAGCCTTAGCCAGCCCCGACCAGCAGCGTACACTTATGGGACAGGCGGTGGATAGCTGTGGATGCAAAAGTCACCATTTTCATCACCTTTCACTCCGACTGCTCAACCATCAGCTGAGCAGGATACGGTTCCCTGCCACATCCAAGGATTATCGAAAACTCACCTGGAATGCAAAATTCTAAAGCCACAAGTGCAACGCTCTGATTTCTAAGTTCTTTTCATACCTCTTTGCTCGCGGAGGATGTGACTGTTTGGATTCGGCGAAGAAATTTGCCGATGTGACCAGTTGCCCCGATCATCAGTGACTCCAACACCGAGCTGATTTTGTACATACTCGTGATTATCGCTCGCATCCAGTCTCACCCAACACGTGCTCGCTCCACAATTTTTTACGTATTTATTATTTTTTTACCATGTCTTCCAGTTTCACCATTCATCTCCAAGCTTGGCTTAAAAGTAAGTAGGACCATGACCGTTTTCTAGATTGTTGCTAACTTAATGATTGTGACACTCTGAAGCAATTCGAGGGTAGTCCCTTGCATGAAAACATTTTCAGTACATGTAAGTTTTGGCAAAAATGCTTTTTCTTTACAATGATGCAACGAAGTTCTCGAGTGTCCCATGTTGTTCATTTTTTTATTGTCTTTCATTTTTTAAAAAAATATCAGCTCGTTAATAATCTATGAGAAGTAGATTTTTCTTAAAATCACGAGGCTAATTTAAAAAAAATGAGTTACATGCGACATGGGGCTGTTTCCAAGTTGTGAAAAGAAAATGTTGTCATTGTAAACATTACCTGCGAGGAACCCACGGTTATTCCTTTCAATAATTGGAATTGTTAAACCTAAATAGACAATTTTGAGAAAAACTAAATCGTAAAGATTTTGGAATTTCTGGTGAACAAAAAGCAAAAAATATCAAAGTGATAATTCTTTTTACATAAATAAATCTCACTCCAGTATTTTGATTACTATTTTTGTTTTTCTTGTTGCGAAGTACTTACAATGCTCATTGCTCATGCAGAATATTTCTTTAAGATTTACAATTGTGATGGTGATGAAGATACTTGTATGAAACATAATACCATTTGGTTAAAATTGGTTTGCTATTTATATAGGCTATATGTTCAGTTTAAAACTTCCTTTTCCTTGATCTCAGTTATTGATTTGCTCTGTTCTAGTTGTGGTTTTAAATGCTGGTGTTAGTTGCTGGTGTCTAATTTGACTATTGGGCATGTCTGATATAGAAAATTCAATAAAAACGTTTGTTTGAAGTTAGTTGTTGAAAAGTCTGAATTGATTAGATCATAATTTTTTTTTTTTGGGAACGACATGGACAGGTCCATGAATTGGCAGTTGAGAAACACTGTAGTATGAGATATGGAACACTATGATCCTTCATTCGTTATATTCTAAACAAAATGTTTGGAGAAAATTGATAACAGGTGGTTAGGGAGAAAGTCTTTTATTAACGCGTGAGTTTGCTGTCAAATCAGCACAAGTTTTTTCAGAAATAAAGAAAAGAGCATTTGCAGCTGTACTGCAGATTATTGGCGACTTACTGGCATTTTAAAACCTTGAACGTTTGTCAGATTGGCATATTTTGTAAGAGCTGTTGTTTTTTATTTGCAAATCAAGGTTGCAAACTTGCCATACAAGATTTTATGACAAAGTTGAAATTACGCATTATTTGTGCGCTTGTTATTTAATAACGACAACAACTCAAAGCTCGCATTTTAACTCTTATATTGGAATCTGCGGTGCATTTCCACCCGGATATGAACTTTTGAGGGACATGTTCAAGGGAACAATTGGGAATTTCCACGGAATAAACAAAATTACAGGGTGGCCACAGGTCAGGGAAGTCAGGGAAAAGTCAGGGAAATTGAAAACGAAAATTTTGTGGCCACCATGAAAAATTGCCGGCACATTTTTTTTTACACGACGAAGGTTATTTTGAGTTTTGCCAACAAGAATTAACTAAGATCGTTAGTGATTGTGCTATTTTTGTTTTTACAAATTTCTCATTATGCTAACTTCTATAAGTTGTTTTTATAGCACCGATTTCCCGCATTTTCTTCAAAATTAGAGCCTCTGAAAAGTTAGCAAGCAAACTCTTTAAATTTACATATTTGGGGAAACTAATCACAATTCAGTCTCAAATGGACAGTATTTTAAGAAAACCCAATTGTGAATCTTGTTGAATGCTATTTTTGAGAAAGAAAGCTTCATTCACCTTCAGTCAAGTACCATAAAAATATTAATGAAATTATTTTTACTGAAATTTGTGTGTTATGTCAAGTTCTCGAAACCACACTACTACGCAGAAATCTTTTAAGTAAAAATTATCCGATGATAAATTTTTTTTTCTTCTGATAGTGGTAGTTTTCTATTCCATGACCAAAAAATCTTACACTGGCAAAGTGTTGGTCAAATGTACCTACAATCTTAAGTTCTAATAGGCTCGTTTTATTCAAACAATTAAACCTAAGTTTTATCATGTGTTTTCTTCTATTTTTGCAGTGCTAGTATTTTGCCAAGGAATTTCCTCCCTTGCTTCTTTCTTGAAATGCACAACAACAGTGTCCCCAGAGTGTCTCGCTCTCCAGAGGCTTCTGTAAACGACCAAGACGCTCAGTACACGCGGCTACGCAAACGAAAGAAAAAAGACAGTGAAAAAATGGTGTCGGAGGCAGACAACGAGAACCTGTGCAATGGGACGGCGGGCGATCGACAACGCGGCTCTAAGATTGAGATCCGGCTGACTAGCAGCAACGATTCTTACAAGCCGCTGATTAATTCGCCCTCGTCCGACACTGTGACCATCTGCACGGAGCAGGATGAGCTGGAAATGACGAATTTGGAGGAGGCCAAGCTCCTCGAGATTGAAGAGGATGGTGCTAACACGCAGACGCCGTCGCCGGATAGTTCGGTAGTCATCGTACAGGCGGAGGAGACCGCTTGCACCATCGCATGGCAGGTGGCCATACCGTTCCTCATTGCTGGACTGGGCATGGTCGGTGCAGGGCTAGTCCTTGACATTGTACAGGTCAGTTATGATTTTTCTGTCCTTGTAAAAAGTCTAGAGTGTAGCCATGGCATGTGACGTTAACCTTATTACTGCATATTCTGTTTTCATTAGCACTGGGAAGTGTTTGTCCAAGTATCAGAGGTGTTCATACTTGTTCCAGCACTTTTGGGACTTAAGGGCAATTTGGAAATGACATTGGCATCCAGGCTGTCCACACTGGTAAAGTAAAACCATTCTTAACTCTATTTCTACTAAGATAGGAATTTAAAAACTCTTGAAATTGCCTTTGCATACGTTTCAACAACATTATTTCCAAAATGTTTCATCTGCATGTGTGGGGGAATAGACCGTTTTGCTTTCTATTTTGAATTATTTCTATACTTGTTTGGTGAAAATACGAAAGATTAACAAATGTTTTAAACATGTATGCTTATATTGATGTAACTCCCTCGTTTATTCAAAAAAAATAATTTGGCAAAAAAATCTTTATTTTATACCTGGGCATTTTTGACAACTATAATAATAATATCACTGACTAGCTGAACCAATTATTTTGCTGAAAATATTATCTGCTAGCATTAACTTTAGAATTGACATTAGTTGTCAAGAAGCAGTCACCTCGAAAAAATGCCATTGTTTAACAATAAAGGATATTTTAAAAATTCATTATCCAAATAGAGAATTAAAAAATGAATTAAAAAAAGAATTAAGCATGTTGTTATGCTTATTTTTATACAACAATTTTAACCCAAAAAAGTTTTTTTCTTGGTACACATTTAAATTTTACGCAAGACACAATCTGACGATGAAACTATTCTTTATTGGGACACGTACTTGTCTTTCGAAGTTTGTTTCACAATGACATTCACCTTAAATGACGTTTTTTCAACCGACTCATTTCAGTTTACACAACATAACTAGTTTTTTCTAACTTATTTTTCTTAAATGCAGGCCAACTTGGGACATATGGACAGTTCATCCGAAATGTGGAAAATGATTATTGGCAATTTAGCCTTAATCCAGGTAACGAATTTTGCATTTCCAAAACGACGAAGACTCCCAATGCTCAGCTTAGGCGATTGTGTAATTTTTTATTTATTGCGAATAGTGTCAAGCCACGGTGGTCGGATTTCTCGCATCTATGGCTGCCGTCGTGATGGGGTGGATTCCCGATGGCGTTTTCGAACTGAAGCATGCCCTGTTGCTGTGTGCCAGTAGCCTAGTTACTGCATCAGTGGCTAGTTTCGTTTTAAGCAAGTGTTATTCCGTGGCACGTTTTCTATCCACAGTGTCGAATGAAAATTATTTATTAATGTCTCGATTGATTTTTAAAGGTGTAATCATGGTGGGCGTCGTTGTGTTATCCCGCAAGTGCAATATTAATCCGGATAACGTGGCAACTCCTATTGCCGCTAGTCTGGGTGATCTTACTACATTATCACTACTTGCGGGCATCAGCAGGTCCCTGTACAATGCCTCGGGTAAGTGCCTTTGTTCAGTGCACCTGCTCATGGGCGGACTTTGTCAAAATGATACCACGTACTTTTGGTACGTAAACTATGCCTGACATGTCCAATCCATCTGAGACATCCCAATCTTCCTGGTCCCTTCAGCTTTGTTTTATTTCGTGTTTGGGTAGAATTTGTTTTGTATCTCAAGAAGTATCCGAGGTGGTGCAGCAAATAAAGATTTCCTCGTAATTTCACTCATTATTTCATTTTGAATCTGGTATGATAGCTAGTATTGGCAAATGGGGTTTCTGAGATTTTGATTTTTCAGAAGTTGCTGAATTTAGATGAAAAATTGCGAGTTTCTATTCCCAACTAATCACGTTTAAAATTTGCTTTGAAACAAAAGTTGTGGCGGAGGTAATGGAGTAAAAATTTATCTGCATTTTCAATGTATCGGTGTTCGCATAAAAAAATTCCTTTATTCTCGTTTAGATGAACACGTGTGGCTGTCACCGATTATCATATTGGTCTCGTTACTTCTCACGCCTTTGTGGGTGATAATCGCGAAGCGGAATCATTACACGAAGCAAGTTTTGTACACCGGGTGGATGCCAGTCATTTCAGCGATGGGCATCAGTAGGTTAGTAGCCACCTACGATTCTTTCAACCCGAACCTATGTCATTTTCATTTGTATTAGTTTTTTCACAAATGTTTTATGGGCAGTTTTCTAACGCCAAAAATTGCTGGTTTCTTTACAAAATTCTCAATTCTTCTTTGCAGCCTCGGTGGTCTCATCCTTGATTTTACCGTATCAAGTTTTAAAGGAATAGCGGTGTTCCAGCCCGTGATAAATGGTCTGTATGGCAAATTGCTGCTAGAAATAAATATGCTCTATGGCAATCTGCCAATTTGAGCTAATTTAAGGATTACGTTGCAGGTGTTGGAGGGAATTTGGTGGCGGTCCATGCTAGTCGGATTTCCACATCGCTGCATCAATCGTCTGACCTGGGTTGTCTTCCACCTCAAGTAAAAAGGCTGTGCATTAATCCCTGTGCATCATTTTTCGGAAAAGGTAATTCATACATCATCTCATATTGTATGTGACTCACCCTGAAGCTCTTGATGCGCAGATGTGCTTAGGACATTTATTCTTAAAGAACCCATGAATTATATTCAAAAATTCTGGACTGTATTCCTTTGTATAAAGTATGTCCCACTTATCCGCCATTTCAGAAGTAATTAAATTATTATTAAACAAAAAAAATTCAAAATTTAGAAATTCGTAATTTGAATCATTCAGGTGTAAACTGTTAAAATGAGTTAAAAGTATCCATGTATCTTCACATGCACATGTTTTTATTCAGGAGCATCGCTAGATTTTGAAACCCTATCTTACATTTTATTGTAAGTTATTTAGTTGGTATCTAAACGCGTATTTTTTGTTAAATTGACCTGCATCATGTATTTCACGCCTGCTTCAGAAGTGATACAATGCGAAATTTCTTATTTGCAGAAAAAGCAAATTTTAAAATTGCATTCAGGAAATGACAAAGTGACACAGCTGCCATTTAGCCAAAACTATGGGAAGCTAAGATGTGTCATATTTTTCATTATATAGCGACCATTTCACTCGATCTAATACGGTCTGAAACCGGAAATTAAAATTTTCTAGATAAGGCAAGTCGAAAATAGTGACTTTACTGTTATTTAGCCGAAACCAGAGTAACCTCACAGTAACTCGTGAATCAACCTCAGATGATGTTTGGCGTTTAATCAAACATGAGATCATTTCGCTTGACTTAATACAGTCTTAAACTAGGAAACTGACAGTTTTCAAGTTGTCACTTCTGATGCGGGGTTGCGACATGTTAAAATATTGATATTTCACGTTTCTATCGTTTTTTCTCCCCCAGATGTTCACTCCCGTACCTCGCGTGTTCTGATGCTCCTCGTCGTGCCTGGTCACCTCATTTTTACGTACACTATTTTTTACATGCGCGCTGGCCACACGTCGCTAACGCCCGTGTTCGTGTGCGTCTACCTGCTTGCCGCAACGCTTCAAGTGGGCATTCTTCTGTACATCGCCCGAATACTAATCCACTGGATGTGGACGCGCGAAATTGACCCGGATAACTCCGCAATTCCATACCTAACTGCCTTGGGAGACTTACTGGGCACGGCCTTGCTCGCCATCGCCTTCCACTTCCTGTATCTCGTTGGTGACAAAGATAGCGACGTTGGCGAGTGAACGCCCATGCGCCAGTGCTTATTTTTTAACTTGTTTTCCCTCACCAAATTTACCCCGCACTTGACGCTGACTGACCCCTGGTCAGCCGCGGTGCCTGCGCGCCGGAATGTTCCGGGGTGGGGGTGCACCCACGAGAATGACCAAAAAATAACTTTCCCTCCCCGCAAGGAGTGTTAGATGAATCCCCCCTCGACCCAGCCAACCGTGGTGCCTGCATGCGTGGAGATGCTCTATATATTTTTACCGATAGGCAAATTTGAAAATGCTCATGGATTCCTCGCCGCGAAGCCAGGAGTGAGTAAAGTTGTGTAAAAACCGAAGCGTGGATCATTGGGCTAGAGTTGGCCATAATATATTTAAGATGTCTTTATTATATTAAATATGGTATCATTTTGCTCGATTCGTAATTGCCGCCTCTTTTTTTGTTTGCCGTTCTCGTCGCTAGATGGCGCGGCGCTAGGTTTCGAACTCGGGTGTTCGATCCAGCTGTTTCAGATCGATTTGTTTTTCTGACCGATAAAAAGGAGTTCGAAGGTCGTTGGCTACTTGGGTGGCTTTTCGTAGCCGAAATGGACTGCGAATTTGAATCGATGGGGATGCCTGCGATGTATTTATTGGGTTTGGGATCGCCGAATTCTGACGAGTTGACGAGGAAGTCGGTGCGAGTCGGGTATCAGCAGTGTTGATTGGAAGAAGAGCTCTTCCCAGGGCTTTAGGAGGCTTTGAAAAGAAGAGTTGGAAATCTGTATATCTCGAGACGATGGATTCCCTTGCAAAGTTTGTCAAATCGCTGATTTGGTCCGTGTCAGTCGTTGGATTTTGCTCGTAAGTCTTAGGGTGTGTCACCCTTAATTTTTAAGCTCCGTCCACACTGGAGGAAATATAAAGGATATTTCTGTTCCTATATGTTCTTTTTTCATTATGGCCACAGAAACAAAAGTATGTATTTTTTGATGATTTGGTCTAATAATACAGCTTGTTGCTTGTTCCAGTAGCTCTGCAGTTGCGTGTTTAATATACTGTCTTTATATTTGTTACATGTCTGGCGTGGACAATTATGTTCCAGTACAGTGTATACTTATATGTTTCATAAGTTTTTCCAGAAACATATGCAGAAAATGTTGGCATTAAAAAGCTCCTGCGTGATTCATCATCCAGTGTGGATCGATGTAGCATGTTGGCCAAATAGTATAGCGCGGCCAGAGTGTATAATGAATAATTAAACGTACGTGGTACCGCCTGGGTACAGTCCCATGCTAGCTATAAATAGGTCCCAGATGTTTGAGCTGGATACTGTTGATTCATTTGTAGTTTGCTTTGATGTACAGTACAACCGATGAAGGATGAAACTTTTACTTCCAGATGTTAATTGTCGGTCTCCTTTGCTGTACTCCACACGATCGCACAAGTTTCTTGCCTTGTGCATCGCCAGATGGAGAAATATACGGTACATGCAATGGAAAGCATAAAAAATGGACGAAAGTGAACGTGTTATGTGAGTCACTACAACCGAACAAGGAGGCTGAATGGATAGCATTCTTTCCTAGCCAGCTTTCATGTGTAGACCCAGGTTCGATTCCTGGGTCAGTTTGGGTCGGCCCCATGTCGAAGGATGGGATAGTTCCTGTGCTAAAACGGTCATGACTGTATTCCTTTCCCATCCCGCCTTGCTTGTTTACGTTTTTTTCCTCAGCCATGTTAAATTAAGTGAAGTATTTCGCTATCGTTGCCAGGCTCAAAGTCTGGGCAAATTGGGAGGGTTGAGTAATTAAATGCAATTGGGATCACTACCCCATGAAACCTTTACCGGTAAACCTCATGGCTGTTACTTCCAATGGAGGAAGTTAGCATGAAATTTCCGATGGTCTGATACGACTTAAACATAAAACGTACATGTATATAGTGATTATTATTTTTAGTTTTTTTGGCATTGATAAATACATGTTGCCAAAATGTTATTCTTTGGATCATTTTACTGTTTACCACCAAATGATGTTGACATAGGGTACTCGTAGGATTGGATATAGGCATGGTGCAGGCTAGGAGGTCTTGGATCAGACCAAACGGTAATTGAAGTGGTGACAATTAACAGTGTACGAAATTGCCAGGCTTCATGAATTGATAACAGTGGGTAAATGCCACTAGATGATCATTTGCCAAATTTCAAAGGAATCATTGAAAATAATTATTGCGACATCTCCCAAATTCTATTGGAAAGCTTGTGCCAACAGACTAGCTTATCGGCATTACCGTTACAACTAATATATGTAATCGGTCAGGGTGTGTTGACAAGTTACGTGTACTGTAGGAAAATTTGAAGATTAGTTTCATCTACAGTGATTCTTTGACATTAGTGCAGTTGTCATTTAACTTCCAATCATTTTTAGAATAACTTGTCCAAGGTCAAGCTTGAATCGTTTTCCCCCCCCCCCCATTTCAACGACGTCATTAACTTTAATCTTTATAGTCATAAAAAATGCTGCTGTCCTCTAACAGTATACAATTTCTCCATATTCTGACTGTAATACATGTGCAGTTTTCATGCATTTATTGCGTATAAGCATTCATTTTGGATTTTGACAAAATGAATACGTTTAATTTCCCTGACTTTTTCAAAATTAAGTCATTCTTCCCTGAATTTTCCGAATTATGTTTAATTTATTTTTTTATGCATTTTTATTTCAAATTTGATTTCCCGGGCAAAGTCGGGTTTTCCAGCTAGTTGTTCATAAAAATCGCATTGCAATTGTTGGCTAAAAAGATGACGTTGCCATTAATGCAAATTAAAAATAAGTATTATTTCCAGAAAATGGAGAAGATTGTGCTCAGAATGCCATTTATAGACTCCCTAGTCCCTTAATTGACATTCTTAGCCTACATGTATGTACTGTAATATTTGAAACTCATTCTGAATGTGTGTTATTGATTAATGCATAACAATTACTGCACCATTTGGTTCCAAGATAGCTTTTTAATCACTTAGGTGCAGTTTTCTCCCTTAGTTAGTGGTTAGAGGATAAAAAACTTGGTCTTTTTAAGATCAACTTATATCCTATCTGAATACTATCAAGTATTATCTAAATTTGTGAAAAGAAAACTTTGAAGAAAAATTTTGCACTAAATACAGTACATCGCTTTGCAATGGTTTATTGCTAAGAATTGTAATACTTTCACAGCGTTGAAAATTGTCTCGTAAGGTACCACGATATTATCACTCAAAGATAACCCGAAACTGTCAAAAAAAATCCAGAATACGTTTCGACTTTGTAGAAATAAGAAATAAGAAATAGAAATAAGTAAAAAATCAGGTGAGAAAATATTTTTACATACTCCACTGTATAACTTCAGTAATATTTAAAAGTTATAAATGTCAATTTCTTATGCTGTTTAAAATAAAAAAATGTTAAAATTGACTTATACCAACTGTGGTTGATCCACTTTTCACGCATCTTCGTTGGATTTGGTTTGAGTACATGTACATGTACGTCTGTCACAGCTTGCTTTGTCTAACTATGTACAGTTTGTATACTAACCCAGGTTGGGTATAAGCGTTTATCTC
>JAQGBX010005932.1:0-13076 GCA_034698745.1 Megaphyllum sjaelandicum
ACAAATTCTTGGATGTTTGAGCATACTAGTTACTTTATCTGAAATCCCATATCCGCAGTGCTAAAAATTGTTGTACATATTTTTTAAAACTACTAAGGAGTTCCAAAATTTTTTTATAGCCTTAATATGTGACTCGTCTACTTAACAAACGCATCTGCTGAGCAGACGATTTTCAGGCAATCGTCTGCTTAATCATATACTCGTGGAAAATTATTCCACGTGCGGACTTCTTCTGTTGGGGAAAATTTCATGCTAATATCTCTTCGATCAGCCAACCACGTGACTTGCATTGTAGTTCTAAAGTAATACAAACCATTTTTGTTCCTCTGATGTTACCAACACTCGCCAGCAAGGACAAACGTTTTGTTCCAGATTATTTTTTGGCTTGTTCGTTTGTCCGAAATTGTTTGTAACATTTTCCCCCCACAAACCAATTAACAAACCGTTTGTTGTTTGTGCTTTTTTGTTTGCCGTTTGTCGTAGTCTGTACGGGGCTTGACGTTTTTTTTTTCGAATTGTGCACTTTTTCCAAGTTAATTTAATTAAAAAAAAGCCAAAATTTATGAAAATGTTTTTATACAGTATAGAAATGTGTACTGTTGAATTTAGAACCCTTCCTTGTACATGTAATAATGTCGGCTTCATGTAGGCATACTGAGTACATAAAATACAAATATTGCGTGTAGTCTTAAAGTCACAGTTTTAATCTTAAAGTTAAAAGTTAAACGTCAACTTTTATCGTTTCTTTGATGTTTTATTGCCACCGTTTCAGCCACATAGACAGATTATGCAGTTGAAAACGCTAAAGTCATACAAGTATTTACTTAACTTTTTTTTATGAAAAAGTACATAGTTGTACTTCGAGCGTAATGCAAAGTAGTGCAGACAACAAAATGCATGTAGTTATCCTTTTATGATATGCAATATTTAAATGAATGCCAATATCGTTGACATTCCATCACATTGAGTGTATCGATTAAAACCCTACGCGTATATTGTTTTACAGATCATTCTGGTTTAATGCAAAACTCATTTAAGTAAATGCTTATGTCGATGACATTTCATCACACGTACTGGAAGAAACACAGCATATACATGTACTTAATACCAGTATGGTCATTCCGTATTGGCACCTTTGATGTTCTCATGTAAAAAAAAACGGTGGCAAGGATTAAAATCTTGTGAATTTATGCATGCTCAGATCATCAAATGTAAGTTAAAGATGACGTGTGTTGACGTTTTTATGTCTTGCTGTAAAATAATTGTAAGCTTCTGTACAACATTATACAGTATGATTACACTGTATGATAATTTTCAGAATGGTATTGCTTGATCGTTAATGCGAGCCCTTTATTTATAAATGCGATGATGTACATGTAGTGTACCCTTACAAGGCTTACATGTAAATGCTGGATGATTCTCAGATTTTTTAAGGGAATCTCTAAGGACTCACCGTAATTCACTTAAGGATCGCATTGGGAATATATCACAGCATTTATTGCTCACGAGAGAGTAAATCTGTCGGGAATCAGCTTTTATTTCGGACGTGATGCTTCCATTGGTTGCTGTAATTGCGCGTCCCCCAACCGGACTTAGATCACGAGTCTCTCTGGAATCCTCGGTGATTTGCACTTCTTTTTGGAATAAACATGAGCTTGCAACCCCTCGCTGCTTTCTAAGTACATCGCGATTTATTTAAAAGAAGTCTTTGAGTGGACCCACTCTGTCATTGATACTTGATGGGAAAATCGATCAGTTGAACTTGTTGATATAGCCAACAACTTAGGATGGAAAAACTTGGCCAGAAAAAAGGTCTTGCTTGAGAGAAAATGAGTTTGCAAATAATCTCGCGTAGATATATTGAGTCATAGAGACTTAAACCTGGGTTGAAACAAAACGAAAGATCATATTTTCCCTTTTTTGACCAATCTGATCAGTCAATCTGATCAGTCTTGCAATTGCCATTGTACACATGTAGGCTATAGGCTAAGGGTGCGAACACAAAGAATGCTTACCTTCGGCGTGCTTCTTTCAGCTTCTTGTTTCCAGCTTTGGAGCGCACAATGAACGCTGATATCAGCGTGATGGTCAATGTGCTTGGTGGCGCCACTGCATGCGTTGTGCTAGGTAAAACATTCTGTGTAAAACCTTGCATATGCGCATTAGCATCTCATGATGAGCGCAGTACACGTTTTTACGGTACATAGGCGGCCTGGCTACACTTTTGACCAATATAGTGATTTGGATCTTAAAAATCTGCTTTCAGATTTCCAGAATAGAATGTTAAAAACTAATTTTAAAACCAACACACGACCAAGAAACACAAGTTAATTTTGTGTGCAACGTTTCGGCGCCATGCGTCTGTATTCAAGCCCTATCAATTGCAAGTAAATACCCAAATTTTAAATCTCCAAGTTAGCTCAGACAGCAATTGAAGATGTAAAATTAGGGTATTTACATGCAATTGCTAGAGCTTAAAAAAAAGACGCATGGCGTCGAAACGTTGCACACAAAATTAACTTGTTTCTTTGTCGTGTGTTGGTTTCAAAATTCGTTATTGTTTCAGACCATTTGAAGATGTTTCCTGTTGTTAATATTAACGAATGTTAAAAACATTCTCGAAAGCTTATAAGCTCAGCCTGTAAGCTAAACTTTCTTTGGGTGCGCCCTCATTTAAAAAAGCATGCCGCTTTCTTATCCCGCTTGGTGGGGCTAGCTTACGCCGAGTGGAAAGCGCCTGCAATTAGCATTCTTTGTGCTCCAACCCTAACCTCGAATTAGTAACGTTTAACATAGAAACAGTTCATATGTTTTAACATTTTTTATGATCCCCTTCTCAGCTGATGCTATTAGTTTAATTTGATAATGCGTTAGGGTGATTATATGAGGTTCAACTAAAAAACAACAGCAAAAAAAAAACCGGTACAAAAAACAAAATGGACGAGGGTCTACCGCGTTTTCTAAATATTTTTTTATTTGTTATCTGATTGGGCCAGGAACGCATTCATTTCTGTAGAAAATCCATATTCAACATACGAACAATTTTTTTGAACGCATTAATGTTCGCAATTTGAGTCATTTGTACTGAAACAATATACAGTACAAGAATCACTGTACAGTAAAACCTCGATTATATGTACTAATTGGGACCAAAGGTGGTTCATATAATCGAGGTTGAAATTCAAAACAATAAAAAAACAATTTAAAGAAAAAAAAAAGAAAAGGCAATTAAGTATTCAAAGTTATTTTATCACATTACATGTACATGTATATCACTTTTGTTGGGCAGGTTTAACAACACTGCCAGTTTCCGCTTTGAACTCGGCAGGGACATCTAACACAACGAACAAAATACAAATTTTAAGGGTGCTCTTGTTTATTTTAAATACTTTGTATAGGTTTAGGAATTAGAAGGGGTTGCGTGCCCTTTAAGGTTATTTTAGCACTATCGCGTGGAAAAGCTCGAGAAATGATATAGGGCCCTTTCCAGATTAATTACGCCGATACCAATCGCATGTCACGAAAACCTGACCAAAAACGCCGAAGGCATATAATTTGAAGTGACAGAATGGAGAATGTGACTTAGTGTTGTGGTGCGCTTCGGCGCCCACCAATTCCTCCCTAGATTTAAACAGTGAGGCATTCCCAATAGGGATTTATTGATAGAAGGACATAACAACACACCAGTATAGTCACGATGAATTCATTGATCTCGTACTACTTTTGGCAGAATTCATTTTGTATAGTGGGTTTTCTGTTATCTGTTTGAATGATTGAAGCATATCAGAAGTTGATAATTAGCCTGGGCCTCTACTGAAAAAATTTCAAAATGTTCTGCATTCATTCAATGAAGAGTCAGATGTTGATAAAAAGGAATGCCATCATTCTGTCACGTGAAATCCAATCGAATTTAAACGCAGATCATATCCTGGAGTCCTGGACGCACTTGAAGACGAGGTCGTTGAACTCGTGCAATTCCTGACCCTGGTCATATTTGAGGAAATTGAAAGGTGGACGTGTGTCCTGTTTTAGATTGCGTTTACGTTGAACTTGTTACCAGTCGCTTGAAAACCAGTGTCGGTATTGCAGACGCTTAATTACCACTAAGCGACACTGGTAACAAGTTCAACGAAAACGCACCCTAGCTTATAGTCAGTGTCAGCTTAGATTAGTGATATGCTTTAAAAACGTGTACTTTTCCATGTTTAAGAAATATTTCCCTGACCAATTACAATGTCATAAATTGACATATTTTGCAATATCGACGCTAGGAAGTATTTTACAAAATTGAATAATGACAATTTTGAAAATTAACTTAGAAAATTTAAAAAAATTTGCATGAAAAAAGTTTGTAAATTTGACAATTTTGTATTTGAAAAATGTAAAAAGTTTTGCAAGTTATCACTCGGAAATTGTTGAACATTTGTACTCGTGGAAAATTTTTAAATTTTGTCTTCGGAAAATGTGGGAAATTTTGAAATTTTGTCCTCGGAAAATGGGCCCTGTGCCAACCATGCATAAGCATTAATTTTGGATCGCAGAAACATGGCAACGTTGAACATGTCTTTTTTTAAAATAAGCCACTCTTCCCTGACTTTTCCAGGTCTGGGGTACCCAGTCTATTGAATTGAAAAATGAAATCGATAATTCTGCTAACGCTGCTGGATGCATGGACATTACAGAGTTTTCTTTCTGGCGTGTACTGCGTAACAGCCGCCATTATTTCACTATCTATTTTTTTTAACTTTCATTTGACCTAGCTCGCAATAAAAATATTATTGCCCGAATACTAGCCCAACTCCACTTTTATTTCCGTTTTATTTTCAAAAGTAGCTTTAATTTCTCCTAATGCATGGTGACCGTAGACTTGGACTGCACTTCTATTTAACGATTAAATGGTGGTGACATGATATATAGAAGTTAATTTTCAATATACAGTATGGTGCCCATAGCAACAAATTGTTTACCCCTACGTTTTTGATGGCGATGTTGTGCCATTATTTGAGCTGTTGTCAATATCTCATTAGCAGATTTCTCGTAAATAGTTTCTATATTTGAGAATTGCCTATTTATCTAGAAGGTGCAGTTCAGATTTCAACCTTGATGCAGTGATCTTTGTGAATACATTTACATCTTTCCCAGGAGCTCGGTTTCTATTTTATAAGCATGCATTTAACATGCAAAGATAAACAAGTTATTTTGCAAATATGACATTTTTACTTTCAAACACTGCACCCACTCCAGCATTAAGATGGGCAGTTTCGTCCTCTTTGTTCTGCATTTATACATGTACAATATGCATATGTGACAAGGTCATCTTAATAGGCAAAATGATACCCACATGTACAATATAAGGTTCCCCATAAAAGTTTTATTTCATTCGTAAACATTGGATCTTTAAAAAACAGTCCAGTTTTAATATTTCATGGTTGCTCGAAGCATAGTCATTTGCCAGCTATAATAAGCACTAACCGAGTTTAGAGATATTTTTAGACGTTTTCCCCCCAGCTGAGCTCGTTATTGAAGAAAATGGAGGGCCAGAAACGGATGGGCTTATAAAACTGATAGCTCGGTATGTTCAATAGTTTATCAAAGCATTAACATTATCTTCGTGCACTAAAAAGCATATTCTACTGTGTTGCCATAACGATATTGATGTTATAATGCGTCGTGTAGTTGTGAACTTAGACATATGCATTTCATTTATGCATAAAGGAAACAAAAAACTTCATACCGATGACCTTTATCTAACACACATGTATATGTTTGGAATTATCCATATTTTTATATTGCAGTGACAAAGCGCCGAATTCTGTCCAATAAGTGGACAGACAATCTCTCATTTAGTCTGAGATGACCTGCAAACGTCACTGTTTGTTTTTCTCTTTTTGTTGGTGAATATACATAATTTTTAAACTGACATTTTGACTTTGTAAACATTCGACAGCTTATAAGCGGTTCTTGTAAGCTCAGCCTGGTTCGCCTATAAGCTTTCTTCGTGCGTGCCCTCATATAAAAAGCATGCCGCATTCTTATTCCGTTTGGTGGCGCTAGTGTACGCCGAGTGGTAAGCGCCTGCATCAAGCGTTCATTGTGCTCGCACCCATACACAAAATTATCTAATATTATCTGAGGTATTTAGTGAATAGGACTTATTGGCTTAACTCCACTTTTATACTATATTTCTAAAAGTTGTTTTAACCAAGTCTTGAAATCGGGGACATTCCCCAAATTGGCATGTACATGTATAAACAAACTGTTGGAGAATGTCATCAAAATGTCTACCGATTTGAGATTTAACCCAATATCTACTGCTACAAGTAGGTCAACGACATCTGCTAAGCGATTATTATTTTTTTTTCAAGTTAACTTTGGCTCACTACCAAATTTTAAATGTCAGCTTTCAACAGCAACACATTTTGAGGTATTTTATATTGACAAAGATGGGAAGGTATTACGTGGACGAATTGTACGTTTTATGCATGGTAATAAAACAGAGCACGAAATAGTTACATGAATATGCTTCTCATTAGTAAAGCCAAAACTACTGCATATACTGTATGCAATTCTGTGTTGCCCCCTGCGCCCTAAAGCCACTATCACCAACCAACCAACCAACTGTATGCAATTCCAACATCGCGAAACATCGCATAGGTGTGTTATAAATTGCCAAAATCAGTAAACAGGGTAAACTTAGTCCTGGAAAACTTGGAAAATTTAAAGAACTTTAAAGCTCAGGGTCCATTTACAAAATTTTAAATTTTCCCAGTACAAAATTTCAAAATTTTAATTTTTTTCGCGCATAGACTCGCAAAATTTTCAACTTTTTCCGAGGACATCTTTGCAAATTTTTCCATATTTTCCCAAGGAAAAATTTGCAACATTTTCTGTTTTCCCGTTGTAGGAAAAATTTGCAAAACAGCTGTTTTGGCTGTTTTCGAGTACTGATTTGCAAGTTTCGACAGTTTCCGAGTAAAAATTTGCAAAACTTTCAAAATTTTCCGAATACAATTTTTTTTAAAGTCCAAATGTGGGTAGGGGGACTCGCGATTGACCGGTCTCAATGCGGGTAGGGGTGAGTCCAATTTTCGCCAAAAATTGTGGGCGCCTTTTTTGAATGGCCCCTTATGCAAATGGGAATTTTAAGATTTAAATTTAATTTTGAACTGTATTTGTAATATATTATGTCAACAATTTTTTTTCTTTCTTCGAACTCGAGGTCCTCGGCGATAAACTGTGAACAATAAATTGTTTACCATCTAGGCTATTTCAGCATTTTGCCTTTAAAAGCATCGAGAATATTAAATTAGTTATTTACACATCGAGGCTGTTTTTTTTTGTTTGTTTTTTCTCGAGATCAATGATGCTATTCAACGTTGGTATCATAAAAACGAAAGTGCCGCAAGATGTTGCCTTATAGCCTTCAGGATATAATACGCGAATCCGAGTTTGGGATGTGGGAATTATATGGATTTGAAAATCGCGTTTCTCTGGTTGTTTCCGCTTCCTTCGCCACTTGCCATTTCTTGCAATTTCGAAGAAAGTCTAGCATTACTTCTTTCCCATTTTCTGCCTGTTTTACTATGGGCCTGCAGATGTTCCCAGCGTTTAATTTGGAAAGAATTGTATATACACATCTTGACTCTTGTATAAGTCGTGCAGATGCAGTGAATCAATCAGGCTTCTCTTCTCGTTATATGATGAATCCGTTTCAAATCACTCCCATGTCCCCCTCCCTGGCATTCCCCGCATATTTAGCTAAAAATGGCAAGCGATATACACAAGTAAAGAGTTGCCAGAAACCATAACTCGGGTTTTTATTTGCCCCTCCATCTCCTAAATCATAAGTGTTTTTGGGGATAAATGCAGTCCTTGGCCCCGCTATGCCATGTTTAAACTCATTCTCACTCTTGTTACGCTATCTATAGTTCACGTTTTATCTGTCAATTTATAGAGCAAGATGGCCGCGAATGTCGATACGCTCGAGTATAAAAATAATGGCTGCCAGGAACAGACATACAAGCAGTGGTATATTCAGGATCGTTGCAGAAGTCATGTGGCGCCACCATTCAGCGTCATCAGATGCAAAGCGTCGTAGTACTCTACCTCGTTTTTGACGCACGCATCCACAGATGGCGTTGGGTGTGCATCAGCAGCATCACCATTATGTAGCAATTCCAATACGATTGCTGCTACATGTACAGGGATATTACAAAAGAATCATCGAGTTTTATAAAGATATATTTTCGAAAGTATTACAGATACAATAGTAAATGACACATGAAGAGAAAGTGAAAATGTCCAAGTTTTTGATCATACCAACACAAATGTTCAATGTGAGATCCTCGCGTCACACGACACACGTCGATACGGTAGTCCAGTTCGGCCCATAAAAGCTGAAGTGTGTCCCCTATCAATGCTGTTCACAGCAACTCGCATACTCGAGCACACAAAACGCTTTCTGCTGCATAGCCGCCATTTTGGATACTGAGTTCGTGCTGCCACCTGGGTGTTTAAAGAAAAGTTTGCAAGTGCGCGTTTTATACTTGGACTTTTTCCCTCTATTTTCGTGACGTCATTTAATATTATATCTGCAATACTTCGTACTGTATGTATTTTTCAAACCCGATGATCCTTTTGTAATAGCCCAATACTTAAACGGTCTTGGAGAGTGGCGCCCTTATAGTTCTTCATCAAACTTGCCATGTGTGGGTGGTACTTGATCAAAGCTGTCGTTGTCAGAATGCAGTTGACGGTGAAGTTGACGTTGAATTGGGGATTGCGGAACGTATGACGTATCCACTCGTGCATTAATATAATGGCCATGGTTTATGATTTTAGGAGATGTGCATGCAAAACAAAGAATAGGGGAAAAGTGACCGAGACAAGTTGAACTTTTGGTATTTGGAATTTATACTGAAAGCACGCAAAAAAGGTTTCCATAGTGACATAACCTAACTTTACACAATTACCATGAAAATGTTCTTTTATTTTTATGCCACATATAAAACCCCTTTTTATACGTGCCATTAAATATTACTTCCATCCAGGTAGTCATCGAAATCGTTACGTTGTCGACTAACATTTCCACATTCATTTATTTTATCGCTCTCGAACAATTACACATTGCATTAAATTGTACAAGTAATTGATTTATTGGTAAGTAGCGCGTTGGCGACGTGGCACCCAACGATTTGATGTATCTCGACCCAATGATGGATGGTTTGAATTGCACGTAAAAACGATAAAATTTCCTTTAATTTTCATGAAATGCCATCGCGAGCAGGGTTGTATCGTTGCACCAGGACCCTGTAGCAATCCATTTCGGTTCCGATGGGTCTATCGGAGGTATTAAGGAATGAGGCCAAGTACGAGATGTGCTTGCAAATGAGGATGGATTGGATAGTTGTCAGAAAAGTACGTGAGATGAAAACGCAAATGTCCAACACGGGGCAATGCGTGGAAAAGTTTGGCAAACCAATGCCATTCATCATCTGGCAGAAATGATGGCGGGTTGCACTACATCCTGATTGGCGACAAATCCTTTTTGGAGTCTGGTCAAGAATCTGACTCCGAGTTAAAGAGGGAAATATAATGACAAATCACCGAGTTTACGGTAAATGGCCTATTAGTGGAAAATTCCTCACTAATTTGTGGTGATGGTTTTCAGCGCAACTAATTCATTACGACATTTTCTCCTGGGGGTGCTTTAAAGTGCTTCGCAATCCGTGCTGTGCGATTAGTTTTAGTTGAAATATAAGCGAATCAGTTAAAAATCGATGAAAATTTGAAAGCTGAAGCCGAATTTAGTTCATGCACTTTATTGTGTTTCAGATGCCAACATTGGAGTTTGTGAAGTTAGGTGAAACGTTTTTGCCAGGTTTTAAATTGGGAATCTTCGGTGCCACCAGATGTAGATGATGTGGCCAATATCCAAATTTATTTTTGTAGATATTGAAGAATCATTCTTATTAGAGTCTGTGACATTTGGATTAACCTGCTTGTAAAACTATACTTCAGAAATGTCACTAGAACATTTCTCGACTTTATCTTTTATTATAACCTTTCAAAGATTGTCTTTATTGATTGCACAAGTTAATATTTTAGCAAGACTGCCTGTTATGGTGTTCTCGTAAATCTTTCCACACATCAGCTATTTATTTTTGTGTGGAATAAACTTGGATTTTTTAATCGGATCCGTCACTAGTTGCTTTTGACTAAAGCAAAAGCTATGCAGATTTTCACAACAATTCCGCTTAAGTGGTCAATGTTCAAGTGTCTAGTGACACATCAGACGCATTGATTGACACCCAGATCACGTGCCACCTATTATGGATCTCGAGCATATTACGTGGAATGTTCAGTTTCGCTAGCAGCGCCGTCTACAGGTTGTGGATTAAACGTTAGGGTAAGAATACAGCTAGTACATTGAATGTTTATTGCAAGCGCTTGCCTCTCTGCGTACAACTACAAGTCTGTTTTCGGATCAAACATTAAATAACAAACAAAAATACTACAGTATATAATTTATGGACTGAACGTGATGAGATGGAATCGAATTGTAATATTAGTGGTACATATGGGTAACAACACACAGAATGCTTATTGCAATTGCACCAAGACTTTACAGACGTTTGCCTCACCTTGTAGTTGTATACGAGAGTGGTAAGCGCCTGAAATAGGAGAACTCAAGAATGTACTGTAGTTCCACACCAGCAGTTGTGGTAGTAGCTAAGTGGTAGCCACTAGGAATGCCGGATTTGTTGTGACCTAGATGCAAGCGCACCTACAGGCATTCTTAATGGTTTCCACACAACTGCTGCCACAAGTAGCAAATTCTTGAGTTCCCCTGATAATAAGCATTCAATGTATTCTTGCCCATTGACCTGTAGCAATTATCTCGAGGCATGTAGGGAAAAAAATCTTTCCATCTCCAAACCCCTGCTCGCATGCATTTGCCTGACAATTCCAATGAATTTGGATCCATTTGTAAGAATCTTCTGAATAACGTTCTATCGATTAGTTCAAATTTAGTCGTTGGTGCATTTCCCATAAGATTTTGGTAGAAAGGAAGCCGCGACTTAATTTGAAATTTGTACTTTAAATTCCAAACAGCCGCGGTTGTTTCCCCTAAAATGGTTCATGGGTGCAACGTTTCGGCAATACAAATAACGTATATGGCTCTGACGAATGCCAACAATCAGTGCTTCTTGCCACGTTGGCATTAATTACCCACTTACCAGGGGACTGTAATACTATTTATTAGCGCGCATTCAATTCGAATCAATTTCGTAAAAGAAAATAGTTTCAACATCCAATCTCAGTCTTCTGAGATGCGCTACGATTGCAAGTGCAAAAGACACTCGAAGCAGTGTTTTTTTTTTTTTTGGTTTGAGACCTTAACTCGCTCTTTATTAGCCATTTAAAGGAAACAACCGGTCTTTATAGCTGCATGGGTTGATAAAAGACGTTATGAACGTGGAGTTCCTTGCTGCTGTAAGCGTGCAATAAAAGCAAATAATTAATGGCGCCACGAAATTGCATGGAAGCTAGGACTGGCTTAGCTGCTGTAATGAAGTAAGTTTGTGTCAACAATCGTGTTGTTTTAATTTTAATAACAAATTTGCACAGTTGTGGCGCGCGCCAGGCCTTTTGGCTATGTTCTTTAACCAAATAGGATGACCCTGAGGCCTGATGTTGAAATGTCTTCACGTTACGGATGAAACGAGTTTTGGAAATTAAACTGAGCAAATCGTTGGGGATGAAACGAGTTTCCTTTCTGAAGAGCACTTACGCATATTTTTGAGTAATGCTAATTATTTTATAACGGCCAAATTCTTTATTTTCCTAGCTCCTATAATCCAGGAAACGTTTCCACTTAAGGCTTCTCCAGACGTGGGATGTGCAAACTAATTACACTTATGATTATACGTGTAATTAGTCACACGCGTAATTAGTTTGGTTAATCCTCAAACCAAAACTAAAAACCCCAAACTTGAAACTTTTCTGGTTTGTGGCAACAGAAGAAATTTCGTTGCAAACTGTTTTTTGCAAAACTGAAAACTATATATATATATATAGTTTGTATAATTTTTTTTGAAACTAGTTCACGTTGAAAGTTTGGGGTTTGTGGGTTTTAGTTTTGGTTTGGTGGCTATTGTGTAGGCCTACCCGACTTAATACAATACATTTGGATACAAAATGGCAGAATTCACAAATGCAACAATTTTCATAATAATCACAGATTGTACCAGGATACTCGCTGTACTCGCTATTAAGCGAGTCAAGAGTAGGACAGAGTTAACTATAGCACCCCTCAAAGACCGCTGTACAAGTTTGTATATAGTAGAATCTAAGTAACTGGTGTTGATGATAGAAAACACGATTCTTACTATTGGGCATACGAGCACGGGTAACTTGTTTCCAGTCGCTTGAAAAACAGTGTCGCTTAGAGTTTTGCAGACGCAAACCACTAAGCGACACTGGTTTTCAAGCGACTGGAAACAAGTTCACCGTGCTCTTACCCATTCATGGGAAAATGCGCAATTTCGTTAAAAAAGGTCATGCAAAAGTTAAGTTACGTGATGTGTTTTTAAGCGGGAAGAACAGTGAGCGCCACC
Source organism: Megaphyllum sjaelandicum (assembly GCA_034698745.1). NCBI lineage: Eukaryota > Metazoa > Arthropoda > Diplopoda > Julida > Julidae > Megaphyllum > Megaphyllum sjaelandicum. Next base: position 12,621 of record JAQGBX010005932.1, read on the forward strand.
TTTAAGCATAACTTCCGAGGAAGAGAACCCCATCCTAGCCCTGCACAATACCAGAATATGCTTACGTTTGGTCAGGTCGTTTATTTGGACTGTATTTTGCTGGGCGTTTCCCATTTGTATTATCGTTTTTGCCCTAATGTAAAGGGCAATTTAGCAAATATTGATACATTGTGTTTGCACGATCAATTTCGTCGCATGTTTTTTCTTCTTCTTGTTTTGTTGTTAGAAAGCTTCTCAGCAAACTGAAACAATTTTCGACAAAATCGAATGACTTGTTACAAAATCTTGAATAATTTTTGAACATTTCTGACGCATGTGATTCTGGCTGCAAGCAAAAATTTGGATAGGAATGGCAATAACATCATGCAAACATTCTTAATGTACAGTAAAAACCCGATTTTACGATCCTCCATCCTATGAAACCTCCGTTTTATGAAAGAGGCTCCTGCCGACCAC
>JAQGBX010005933.1:0-13075 GCA_034698745.1 Megaphyllum sjaelandicum
GACTTTATTCGAATGCGCGTGCGCAAGTTACGGCCGAAACTGGAAACCGAACTTATAAGCTCTTTTTGCACGCACCCTTTGCACGCACCCGAAGAAGAAAAAGTTCAGGACTGAAAAAAAGTCACCGAAAAAAAGTTAGTAGTAAACGTACCCATAGGCACCAGTGCGCCTTTTGCAGCTACGACCAGGCCTCAAACGAGGTACCCTAATGTATTTAATTTTCCCAAAGTTGAGGCCTGCGCCAGCGTAAAAACACACGGTTTGGTCGGCAGGAATGAGTTGCTATAATAGAGTTTTTATAATAGAGGTTGACATAAGAGAAATTATACTATACATCTTTCCATCACATTTTCGATGTTTCTTGAACTGGATTCTTATGGCTCATTGAGATGTGTCTGTCTGATCTCTTGATGTGCATTAACTTCACAAGAATGACCAATGCAGCTATAGCGTACATGACGAAGATGTCCAAAACAGGATGTAGGTGGCCATCCTGTTTCTTAAGGAAAATTCGTACAAATGGTGCTTTTCATGTTAACTGATTAGTGCCATGGACGACTATCAATTATCATAATGTTGAATGACTTTGGAATGAACGCTCTCGTAAGCATAACGACCAACTGTATAATATCATCCTGCAATGGCATTTACTGCATTTGTTTTTTAGACTAGGGAGGGACATGTCATGCAAATTAATCCGCTACCCCAGTTGTAGAAACACGCAATAATCGTTACTGTTCCTCACCCTAAGTACCATAATAACGGTGTGAACCCTCTTTTATTCTATCCTTAATGGACGCATTTCCCCCATTTTCTCTCTCGTTAATTTCTTGCACCGTGAAAGGGATCTACGGTCAAAGACTTCAATACTGAATGTCGACCGAGAAAACAAAATGGACGTTTCATTCGAGTGCCCAAATTTCCTGAGTACAAAAGAGGGCAGGTATCCTCCTAAGTGCGCGGAGCATGCAGCCCGATGCTGGCAATTTAGCGTACAATGGCAATGATAAGCACTGTGGCGCAACGGGCCACACTGACTCAGTTTGATGACTCGGTTGAGCTACGCAGAATTTCGTGCTTGCAAACAAAGGTGAGATGTATCACATAGTTAAAGAGTATTCTCCCAGGTTGAACGTTCCTTTTCCCAAAATGATGCGCCCGTTGGCACCCAAGGACCTGCGGGCACCCCTCCGGCCAAAACTCTCGTTTGCCAAGTGTAATTGTTGACAGGTTGCTGCCAACTATTTTTGTAATAAGGAAAGTATGCTCAATCTAATGCCAGGTTGCTATGTCTTTAGCAGAAAGCCTTCATTAAATCCCCTTTCGCATCCTTTTTATGTTCTTCTGAAATATAAAAATCCTTATAAGTGTTTCCACATTGTGTTTTTTGCATATCCTTGCTAATGATCGTTTATACCAACACTTATTTTTATTTGAAGAACGATGCTTTATACAGGTATAACTTGCTAATATGTACAAGCGAAGCAGTATAAAATCCTCAAACTTGAAGACAAGATTTGAAAGCCATTAAATTTGCAGGAAACCTTTCAAAATAAGTGGATTTGAATTGGAATTGATATACGTTTACTTCATTTCTGTATTTTTTAAATCATTTTTTTTTAAACTGGAGTGTCCGGTTAGTATCAACATGTGCCATTTCTAGTTTTTCGGAAAAGTTGGAATTATTTATCATGGTCTTATTTGGAATAATGTGAAGCTGTATTATATTTCCAAAGTTTATTTGTAAGTGCCAAAATTGGAATTGTTATACATTCACTTGATATCTTTCTTACAAATCGAGCGTTTTTGGGGAAACCTTAGTGCCTGATTAGGAAAAATTTATGGCAATGCAAGAACAATGTCTAAAGCCTTGTTCGCACAGACACCTAAGTGTCTCCTAAGTCTGAAAAAGTTAGGAGAGAGTCACCTAAGTGGACGTGCGAATGCAGCTCTCCTAAAAAACTTCTCTTAGCTAGCTAGACTCATAAATGATTGTGATGTGCTGTGATAGTCGCCCATTGTGGAATTATGTGAGTTAGAGTTAGGTGGGTCGTGTGAATGCTACTCGATCTCCTAACTGACTTTTTCTCCTAGTTAAGTGACAATTTAGGTGTCCGTGCGAACAAGGCTTAAGTGTTTGGGAAAGTTTGAATTGTCAGTGTCTTATGTGGAATAATCTATAGCTGTACTATGTACGTATGTGGCAAGTTTACTCGAAGCACTTAGTACACGTTAATACATGTATACCAAGTTGTTTTACAGCAAAATTAAAGTTACGACACAATGCATACCATGGTATACGCAGTCTGGGTGTACCATAGAACTAGTGTACTCAAACAGCACTTAAATTGAAGATACAGATGTGGTCGAACTTGACTTGTCAATATGATTTGGATTGAAATCGAATACAGCTTTTGGAAATGCATGTACATGTCATAATGTCTAAACCGTTGTACAGGTATAGTTAGTGCGGTCTGAACTATTGCGCGATTTGTTACGCCACTGCCGTTTGGGCTCCCGATACTAAAATCTGGGTAATTATACGCTTTCTCTTATATGTAATTTCCGTATACAATGGCTCGTAATAGAAACAAGAGGTAAATGTACATGTATATGCAGGTGCGTGGATATTTTTCGCCGTCTTGACCCCTCGAGGATGTTCCCTTGACCCCCTTCTTTGCCCGACATTTTCACCAGGCTTGTTCACATGCTGCGATTATTCACGAATTTTTTTTTCTCAAGACTGCCTCCAGCGGCTGTCAAATTCTCCCATACTTTCTCTTCCATTTGCAATTTTGTTTTTACTCGCATCTTTTTTTCCCCATTCTCTTTCTTCAAGAATCTCTTAAGTGTCTGCCTTGTTCGCCTTCGTTGTTACGGGTATAACTGCAACGAGTTATGGTTGAATGACCGAAATAACCGAGGTTAAATGCAACGTGGCGCAACAATTATGGCACTTCTGCGAACTTGCTAACTCGTTCGTAGGTTTTGGCTGCTTTTGCCGAGTTTACCATTTTCGTTACGTACTTGGTGCCATTGGCATCGAGCAGTAAGAAGTGCAACATGTTGCACGAGCGTGATGATTGTCAACACAATTTTCATAAGGAATGTACCTCATTTGTTGCGGTTTATTCTGCTTCATGGCCATAGTAACGCTTCAATGAAAAGTTTCATCATTTGAACAGAGTTGCAAAGAAATATTACATTTCTCCAGTGTCTCAGCTATCGTCTACTTCCACTCAAAACAGTTTATCCATGTATTGCAATAACTTGCAAGTCCACACTGGAGGAAACATAAAGGAACGTGTTGTTGCTAAATGTTGGCACTTGTTTCTGGAAACAAACTTGTGTATTTATAAACATTAATTACATAAATTTATATTTCTGGAAACATAAAATTACATAAATTTATATTTCTGGAAACATAAAATTACATAAATTTACGTTTCTGGAAAAAAACTTATGTGCATGTAAGAATATTCAATGTGTTTATGTTCCCAGAAGCAAGTGGCATCAATTAACAAGTACCTCTTGATTCCCCCAGTGTGTACGTATAGCTTTAAAGTAGAGGTCATGAAGTCACGTGTGCAAAATCTACACGCTTTTTATCGCTACAAAAAATTAGTTTAAAAACAACGCTAACTTTGGAGGGATTTTTAAAACAATTAGCTTGTGGGTTTTGCACAAGTGACTGGACTTCTCGACTGTCAAAGTAAGATTCGTAAAGCTTCTGCATGAGTACGCAGTAATAAAGTAACTTATGAATTCGGACAATTCGTTATTGATTATAAAAGTGATATTAGATGCCTGCTTTTTTAATTTCAAGGTCTAATATGAACTGAACTGCCCTGACCTGATTGTTTGCATATCACCTCCGTAGTTTTAAGGTTTGTTCACACAGTTACACGGCAAAATTGCTATTTAGAGCATATCGTTTGCACGAGTGGGCAAACGGACTAGCAAATATCACTGCATGGTATACTCGGATATGCATGTATACTCACCAAGGTTGAAAACCAGACAATCTTCGAGTAAGAGCATATTGCGTCACATAAAAGTGAATGCTTGCCCTCTTTTTTTGGTTGAAATTTGAAAACGCTGCCGATGCTGTGACGGCGAAGTTTCGAAGTTTTGTTCAGATTACTTAAGTTTTATTTTCACTTTAGTTAATGTATTAAATTAATAATTTTTTCTCTCTCTACCAACTGCGTAGTCTGCGTTTATGAACTACATTACGTGGTCCATTTAAACGTCTTCCTGCATGGCACGCAGTTAATTGTCAGTATACATGTATGTTTCTTTCACACTATGGTGATGCCATTCTAATTATTTGTCGCAGGTTCATCATGTGTGTAAACCAGCAACAATTTGTCACCGTGTAGTATTAAAAAAACATTCAAAATTGTGCGAACTAATCTTGCTATATCACAGAATTTATCTAATTTTGTCATTTAATTAGTTTACTCACAGAAGCTTTACAATATATTCTTTGGCAATCGTGCAAAGTCACGTATATGCAAATTTGAAATGCTGATTGGTTTATAAAATTCACCCGCAAGATTACAGTTGTTTTTAAGCCAATTAATGCATTCCTTAAGCAAACGTGACTTCACGACTGCTGAAGTACGATTCGTAAAGCTCCTATCTTAGTACTAGTTGCACAACTTTTGTAATATAGTCGTCTTAGTGCGATATATACACGTTTCATAAGCTAAATATCATGTGCATAGGTCCTATTAATGGGGCATGAAAATAAAGTACCCTTATACATGGCAATTTCTCCTGTCAGCAAATAAGTGATACAATTAAGACAAAGAATAAGGTGGTTTACGTGTCATGCAGATCGATGACGGAGAAATTCCTTATCCTGCAGGAAGCCTTTTATCTCTCATTAAAATATTCGAAGAATCAACTAGAGGTATACATGTACTGCAAACATATGTTTTTCACATGGGACGCTTCATTGAAAATATGTGTTCCATGACATTGAAATTAACATCATGTCGATCAAACTTTAGTAAATTTTCATAGTTGTCTAATTAATTCCTTTTTTTTTAATTCTTTTCGTATTTCGTGGGTGAGGCATCCTCGATATGATACAAATACAGCATATCATAAAAAAGTGGGGATTTTTCCAACCTGCAATTTTTAAGCTATAATCGCACTTTGGCAGTCACTAAATCACGTCAGCAAAAGGATGCGTTAATTAACAGCGATCATATTGAGTGAATGTTTAGAATCTTCGTAAAAACGTGTCGATTTTTCAGACGCGATTTTACGACGACAAAAGTAAGATTCGTCAAGCTTCTTTCTGAGCACCCGTATTGAGCAAAACTGTTCAGATTCTTCACTTAGATGTGCTAATAATTCCAAATGTAGATTTTTATCATTTCGCATGACGTATGGACATGTAAGTTCGATCCTTTGACCATGATTTTATATAACATTCGAGCGCAAATACTGCACTTTAAAAGCAGAGCCTGGCTGCTGTTGGACAGGTGATAGGACGTTGTTTTTGAGCAAACAAGGATAACATTTTCAGTAGCTGTTGAGACTGGAATTGTTGTTCCCACGAATGCGAAACTAATGACGCACCGACGACCGAAACCACGTACGTATAAAGCCAGCAATGGCAGAGATAAAATAAGTTGCATCAAGGTGTTTGAACTAGCCGAATATACAATATCCTCGTAACCCTTTTTGCGTCGCCGAAGACGCGCATTAACACTGGTGTTTTTGTTTGAGCAAGGAAAACGTTGTTTTCTCGCGAGATTTTGCATAGTTTTACAAGGTGGACGAGGCTTGCCGTTGAAGGAAGTCTGGAGAGGAAATCAAGGCATGCAAATGGCGATGTTAATTTCATTCCCCCTAATGGGATCTGACGTCCACGAAGTAATAGGTGTAACTGATTGCATTCGCTCTGGCTTAATGTTGTTTGAAGATTGTTTGCCGCTGATGAAACGAGTGCTCAGAACTTGCAGAAAAGCCGATAGTAGTTTGCTAGGAACATTGTTGCAGATAAGTCATTCAAAAATGTTTGAATTGCAACGAATGGACCATAAAAGTGGCGTGGCGTGGCTCCATGGCCAGGCAGTCGCTCGTGCATCGATAAACTGGAGGTGGACTCGACAATGTGCGTTGGCCGTGTGATGGTGGCTGAGCAGCGAACATGTTTTCTGAACATTTGCAACGTTTCGATCCTAAACATTTTTAACTTTTTTTCCCCAAAATTAACACTGCGACATTTTCCAAAGATTCGAACAATTGTCCTAAATTTCGAATATTCTTCAACGTTTGCTTCAAACAATGCAGCATTGCGACATTTTCCGCAAATTAGAACCATAATTCGAGCAATTTTCCTAAAAATACGAACATTCTTCAACATTTAGGCGGATGATCCAAGAATATGATCCTGTTGGTTGTTGCTAATTGTTGCCATTTGTTTGTAGAAACAAACATTTTCGGAACACGCGCGTGCGGGTTTCAGCGCTATTTTGGGACCACGTTTTTTGCTGTTTTCCTTTCAAGGCCCCCTCCCCTACCCCTAGTGCATAACCCCCTCAAATCCGAGGGATTCTTTCCGTTAATAAACGCGCGCATGACTCCCGAAAGGCACGCAACCTGTTTGGTCTTGCAACTAGCGTCCCATTCTCGGGTTGGGAACCTCGAAGTACCCCTTGCCATCCCCGCGAGCTTTTCTTGTCCCTTAGCTCACCTTGGCTTTGCGTTTCGAAGTCACTGAGCCGTGACGTAGGAGGCTGGCCAGGGCGCTTTTTAATGCCCAAAAGAACTGTTCGTGATTGCTCCAAGTATAAAAAAGTATGCGAACAATGATGAAGCCGATCTATTCAACCCCCACCCTTATTCAAATTGAATCATCTAATGGCGCTAGTCCACTGGCTGACTGACCCTGGCTTTTTTTTTATCTGATGAGATCCCAGGCCTGTACTTTTGAATTAATGAACGTAATTAAGGAAACACCCAAATATGGCGTTGGGACTTTGGGAACGCTGAGAAGTTGTGGGAAGAGTCGGGGGAGAAAATGATAATCTACTTAACCTTAAATTATCATACTCTGCCATGTGAGAATAATGCGCGCGGGGTTGACGTTTCTAATGGTCGCGTTTAAGTGACTTTGGAGAAACTACTATAGTGATTACAGAAACCCTGGGTTCCGTACTACCTGGACGTTCACCCCATAAAATAGCACGGTGGACGCCCTCGTTTAGACCGAGATTTTGAATAGCATTTTGGGTTTGTCTATATACCCGACTTTTAAGAATGAACAGTTTCGAAGTTGCTGTGCTGACTGCTGAGCATTTTCTCAGTAATGGTTTGCGTATGTTTCTGTCGAAATATAAACTGAGATACCTCTAAATGACTTGAACGATGTCCTCAAAGAGTTGTTTGGAAGAACGAGTTTGAGGTGAATACTTCTTTGAAAAATGTATTTTTTCTTAAACTGGTTTTAAAAATTAAGGTGGGGGTAATAAAAATTTGGGTTTTAGAACATAACGATGTGGTATTTTTATATTCCATTATTTTCTATTAATTTTTGGTAAATATGTTTGGCTTTAATATGAGGTTGTATTTTGCACCAATGAACATTGCGCGGAAATCGTCGTTTTACCCGTAGCACGTGACTTTTGACTCATTAATGGAAAATAGTGTTCGTCAGAACGTTGTTTTAGTCGATGATTCGATGACAAAGTCACGTGATACCGGTTCTTACGAACTCTGCATAAGGTCCTTGAACAACGTACTGCTTTTTTCTATAAGTTTTTGGAAAACATGTAAGCCTATAGCTTTGATATGAGGTTATCTTTTGCACCAATGGACTTCATGCAGATTTCGTCGTCTTGCCTATAACATGTGACTTTTGATTCATTAATTCTATTGGGGAAATTTGTTCGTCGGAACGTTGCTTTAGTCTATGGTTTGATGACAAAGTCACGTGATACCATTTAATTCTTACGTAACTCTACATAAGGTCCAAAGAGCTGCTTAAATGATCGACGCCGGTAGGATTTTGAAAGAAAACGTTGCTAAATACTTGAAAATTGAATATAAGATACTATATATTGCATGCAGTAAGTAAAATTTCAAAGTATATCCATATGCTACTTCAAATGGAGGGATTGTTCAAGTCTCCTGATCACATATTGTCAACAACAGTTTGGAAAAAAACGTCTTGTTTGGAAACATTTTTTGTTACCGAAGAAATTAGGAAAAATAGGGGTGTTTTATTAAAAAGTAGGGATCTTGAAAATAACGAGATGGTGTTTTTTTCAATCACTATGTATAAAATCCTTTGAAAATATACTACACTTGTATGCAATCAGTTTGTTTGGAGTAATCGATTTGGCGTCTTATTTACTACATGTTGCCAGCTGTGGCGCTTTTTATGTCGGTGTCAAAATTCAGTTCCTGCAATAGTATTTTTTCGTCTTTTGATGATTTAGCTAAGTTGCAAATTCATCATTAAACTGTATGATTTTCGCAATATACTGGAACTACTGTGTAACACCTGCGGTGACCAGGAATATATTCGTAAAGAAATCAAACGATATTCGGAAACATAAAAACGTAGTTTCGTTAAAGGCTGGTAAATGTCGTAAAGCGCGAGTCCACTCACGGAATTTTGCAGAAAATTTCATGACTTTTTTCCCTGTTGCGATTTTTTTTTTATTTTTTATATTTTAATCCTTTGAGGTCATTTGCTCGTAGGCCAACTGCTGTAGTTTCAGGGGTTGCTTTACATGCAACGATTACCTGTATTGGTTGTCGGCATGCTGAGTCTTGCTTGTTTATCTCCATCTTGGACCATGGGCCGAGTGACACTTGTCCACAAATCCTCCGTATTTATTGTCGTGCTTTCGGACCTGGCAAAACAAACTACTATAAATTACTTTCAGAAAGCTGATGGAGACGAACAAGGACTGTCTATATATTCCACGCAGAATGGGACCAAAACACAGGGTAGCAGAAATTAGCTCAAAAAATGTTTAACCCAGAACGGCTTCTTGCATGCTCGGCAATGCAAAGTTTTTCTCAAGCTTGTCTTTATTTGGTACAAATGTCAGCTTGGCTAATCGATGCATTTTTAGGTCACCTGCCGAAAATGGAATCAGTTTCAACGAACAACTTATGTATAGCCTAAAATTCTAGAATTATGGACGTCTGACGTTTGAGTATAACTGAGCATGAAGCGAGCAAACAAAGGACAGTCATTTCTCAAGAGAAGTCAACTGTTCGTTTAAACAGTAGTTCGTATTATCACAAGTCAGCCAAAACATGACTTCCACAATAAGAACTAAAGTTTCATCGAAGTTTGGATGAAATTCTACCCCAAGATCATGGATGGGAAGGATGCAACTACATGTAATCGGGGAATTCCCCGTTACACCATACCTCTTTTAAAATATTATCTAAAGTTCGTTTTATATAACACGAATGCTTGGGTACTAGAAAATTTATTCGCTTTAGCCGAAAAATTGCAAGATCCGAATTCGGAATTTGTCTTAAACGAAGTGCTTTATTCGTCCATATACCCTATAGGATGGGTACTGGACATGAGTCCGTACTATAAGAAATTCGTATAAATAGTTCTTCTTGATGAGTAACCACTGTTTCTCAAATCGTTTGAAACTCATTGATTCCTGTCTGTTTTTAGTTTGCACAAAAATGGGTTGATTAAAAGTTTTGCGAATTCTTTAGCGCGAACCATCCGGGAATTTTCAGTTACTGAACATTTTGGTTTTGACCAACCAACGCGCCATCTCTTGTAGTTCATCGATTTATATTCTAATGTCTGTTTGCAACTTTACAGTCTAGTTAGCTAAACGTAACCTGTCAGTTAATTAAGCTATATCCGCGCTGCGATATCTATATTAATCGTTGTAATTTTGTTTCCTCTGACAGATATTCTCTCTAAATCTAAAACCGACCACTGCAGTAACCGTGAGACGTTGTAATTGAGGTAATTATTGACACCGTCTTTCTATCGGGGATAGAAAACAAGGCTATTCTTAAGTGGTTCAGTAGTTGTACGTACTGTGGTGTCAAGTATGGTTGGTCTAACTATGGGTCACGTTTTTGCCTATTAACTCTGGGTTCAGACGGTTGGAGTTGGTAACGATGTCGTGGTGGCGGTGGTTGTGTTCATTGTGTTGGCTGTAGCAGCAGCAGTGAGTTGTGCTGGGTGCGAGGATAGCGTATCTTTGCGAGCTCATGAATGTATCACATGATGGTGGGTTATCCGTCGATCTCATCTGTGGTCATTGTTTTTCTATCTATCTTATTGCCAATAAGTGTTGTAACCGTTATCATGATTGGTCTGGTGTTGGTGGACAATGGTCTGTAGACAGTGTTTTATCTCATGATGTTTTTTTTGTGCCAGTTCCAGAACCGTTGTTATTATTCCTATTATTGCTTAGTAATTATAATGATCCTGTCCTTAAGACAATGTTGTATTGCTTGTCATTACTTAAATCCAAGACTTAGTAGCTGAATTACTTGACATTTAAAAAAAAATTACGTGGAATTTTACTAATAATTGCAAGCTTTTGGTGAAGTTTTGAAAGTGTACCCACATCTAAATGATATTACTATGAGATACATGTACATTTAAAACATGTTTCTGTAATTCAAAATATATTTATAATGCTATTTACTAAAATATATATTTTTTAAATTTTTTTTATTTGAACTACATTTACATTAGGGTCTATATATCGAAATAGAATTAAAAATTAATATGCACGATATTTGGCAATAACTCGAAGGTTCTAATATATACACATTTTTCATAACTTGTTAATGTACATGTACTTTAAATCTAAATACTTTTCTCCGAAATGCATTTCCGAAAATATATTTCAAAGCTTTTTTTTCCATGTGGGTAGTCTTTTGATCATATTACTCTTAACTCAAAGCTCAGTCAAGAAACCTTATTCAGAGCAAGGCCATGTTGCACGAAGTGGAAATACCAAATCTTTGATATGCCAAAATACCGATTCTAACAAATTGCAACCTTCCCCTTAATATACGCTTATCGAGATACGGGTTACTGAAAGAAATTTCTTCATATTAAAAAAAAAATAAAATTGCCTCAATAAAATTACAGCAACCAACTTCAAGGCAGGTAGTACTACTTGCACCAGGTGCAATGATCTGTTGACCAAAAACGTCTCGCAGCTTCAGGGGGCACAGAGGTTTTTTGAGTAAAAAAGCAAAGACACATGATGACTTCTAATTAATTTCTCAGGGTCAACCATGCAGACATTTATTTTTGGCCTACCGACATTTGCAAAATGTACCTGTTTTATGATGCGATGAGGACGTATTCCAGAGAAGTGCCAAAAAAGCACCTGTTAGACTTCTCCCTATTTCGGAAAATGCATTTAATTCGATGTTTTATACAACTTTGCCATTAAAGATACAAAGTTCTGAGAAATTCCCGTTTCAAGAGGGCAGTGCACTGTCTAGTTGTCAAGAATCTGCGATCTGTCATCACAGCGCGGGTTTTGAGCAAATGCTCCGAATGAAACATTGCGACGAGTTCTGTAAAAAGAGAATAGAGCAGTTGACATGGCCATAGGAATTATAGCATAAATAAATACCTTACGTATAAGCCTAACAAAGCTAGTGTTCCCCACATTGAAGAAAAATGCATTTCAAACTATGTAAAGATTGGAACTTTGTAATGTATTTTAAAAAAAGATTTTTGATTTATTACAATGCATTGATGAGAATGCTTTTTGAAAATGCATTTCAAAATTTATTTTAATTACAGAAATTCGCTTTTGAAATACATTACAGTGATCCAATCTATACATATTTACAAGCGTATTTTTTAAATACAGTGTACATTACAATGTTCCAATCTATACTGCGAAGCCTCCTCAATCTCATTGAACTAGTTACATATTTTCAAATGCATTGAATTGCATTAAAGCGTTCAAGTCTATGCATATTTTTAGATGTGTTTTTGAAACAGTTTCTTTTCTATGTGTGTCAGCACAATAGATAAACCCGTATCTTTTCTATATATCACTCGGAATCTTTATCCATACATAAACAGAACGTTATACTTTATGAGCATCCTGTACGTATAAACCAAAAATGTTAAACAGAACAGTAAAAACACGTTATCAGAAACTTGAAAAGCTTTTTATTACTTCTTAACTCGGATTTCAGAATTACAATCAGATTTGCTTATCTTTCGTTATTTTCTTAATACGCTCGTATTTGTAAGTTGTTACTTGTAAATCCAAATTAGAAAAGTGGCTGGTTTAAGGTCTATTCAAATGTTGCAGATGTCTGTAACTCGGTTGATAGGATTATCCTAAATCCATCAGTGGTTTGAATTTAAATACGACTGTGTTGTGCCCGTCAGATTTCGACTCCATGTTTGCCCATCATACATTTTATATACCTGTCGTGACGAGGCAACTTTCTCCGTCATGGACCTTTTTCTACTTGTTTTCAAATTACAAATCAGATAATGAAGGTTGGCGACCTTATTCGGTAAACTAGATAGAGATTTATATAAAAAGGCATTTCAGACTAGGCTGAAATAGCACTTTGTAGCAGCATGAGGGGTGCGTGGTATAGAAGATTTACATCATGGCTTTACCCAATTGGCGGCTTCTTTAAGGATGTGTATATCTTATCTGGTAGGGAAAAAACAACGAATCCAAACCCTTCTACCATTCTGATAGGCTACTTGTACACGATATTCAATTTTTTTAAAAAAGCAATCATTAATTAGGGAGCGATGACTGGACCGTTTCTCTCCAGTCTTGTCTGGCTCCTCTTAACGAAAACCTCGGAGGCTTTAATTAACTTTGCCATAATTTATGCAAAAACGGTCAGCGCATTTTATCACATGTATAAATTTAAACTTTTTTAACTGATCAGGCTAGAGCTGCTTTTTGTTCAATTCAATTCAATTCAATTCGATACCCCGCAGTCAGCACACACAGCACCATGTGGCAGGGGGAGTCAACTCATCTCAATAAAAAACGGACTAGTGATCCGTAACACGATGGACCCCAGCATCGTCAGTAAATTC
>JAQGBX010005934.1:0-13072 GCA_034698745.1 Megaphyllum sjaelandicum
CCTAAATTGGTGGAAAGCAGGAAGGTTAAACGTCATTTTAGTGAAATTCCCATTTGTCTATCTCAATTAATCAACGATTTACAACCCAAAGCTCACAATTTATTGAACAACCATAGTAAGATAGCAGCGTTTTGTTGGCAGAAATAGTCAAAATCCGGTATTATTATTATCATTATCGCGTTATTAACTTATTACATACACCGATTATAGAAATAAGTGTATTTAAATTCCCACAATCAATTTCAAAAAACTTAAATGATTGATCAATGGAACAAGCTCCATCATGTGTCAAGTGGTTGTTTTCATATTCATCATAAATTTACTTTTTTAGTAGGAAAGTTAATTTCAAAATGCGTAACGTGTTGATTTAATAAGTTGAAATATGCAAATATGTTTTTCCTCGCAATAATTAAAATTAATTTTTGTAATTAAATGTACTTGGATGGAGCAGAGCAATAAAAGTGGACAATGTATTCAGACAGAAATGAACTCTTTATTACCTGCGCATTAACAACGTATTTGAAAAATGGGTGTGAATCAAAATGATTTTCACATAATTTCATTTATGCTTGTCACGCTTTCGTGTTTGCGTAAAACTTCTTTTTTTTTCAAAATTTTCCATTTTTTTCTCTCCTTTTTAATTAAAATATTCAAAAATGGAGCTAAAAGAAGACCAGCCTAAAGACGTCGGCGTGCCACCCTCCATGGAATCTTCTTACAATTGTTTGCTCTAATCGTTAACAGATGGCGCTACTTCACGGAGCTTATTGATTCGTGGAGCGGGAAATTTCAAGTCAGTGTCTCTTGTAAATGTAGAGGCAACGTTTAGAGAAAAACGATATCAAAATTAAATCATAGCAAATTTAATTACTTCTACTGCGGCATCTGACTTAAATGGCCAATAAGTATGAAGAGTATATTTTAATGTTTGCATGAAGGAGCTGACACATGATGTTTTTGGAAGAATTCTGAAATCGAATACAATGATTTAAAAAACTTTAATTGTATTCTGAATTGTATTTACAGTAGAAGCCGCTTAATTCGATCACGTTTGTTTCCACGAGTTTGATCACAATAAGCGATGAATGTCAAAAAAACACGCTTAACATTGACCTTATCAAAATAATTTGCTCTATGTTTAAAAAATACATATATTTGATATAAAATGATATTTGTTTTAAAAAAAAGTTATGAGTAGTGTTTCATGATGCCGGCTTGCTGCAAAGGCTGAAATTTTATTTTCTAAATAACGTGCGTTTGCGTTTTGTAGAAATGTGGCAATTTCATCGAATTAAGAGATGAGTGATCCAATTAAGCGGCTGTATAGGAAAAAATCCGTTCTGCAGATTTTGATCGAATAAAATCTCTGATTGGATTAAGTGTGAAGGAATTTGTTTTATTTTGTTTTATTTACTTATATTTACATCGTGGATAACAAACTTTTATACAGGTAAATACAAATACATATATATGTCAGCAGTATTTATTTTTATTTATTTTCCGTATAGGTAGTCCTGTATATACAAAATGACTAAGCAGTATAGTATGCACAAGAAAAGGTTGAAATCCACATTACTTCATTACATTATTAATGTCCATTTAAAAAAAATTGAATTTGGAACTTTTTGCATAACATGTGCAAAACTCACAACTTTTTTTAGAATAGGGAACAAGAATTGTCTACCAAATTGTTACAATTTTACTATCTAAATTTAAAAAAAAACCAATTATAATGGCAGTTTCATTGAATTTTATAAAATAACCAACCACTTAATCTCCAATTAGTGTGCTCGCATTGCGAGAAAGTCTAACCATGCGTAGGGTCGTGCGGTGGTAGGCAGTACTTTCTATATGTACTTGTAAAGCCCCGTCTACACCACAAATAATGGAAATGAGAAATGGAAAATTTCTCCAGGGCATTTCTCAAGTGGCCATTTTTAAAAATGCATGGAGCGTCCACACCGAAAACTACATGAAAGGAGAGAAATATTTTATCACGTGACGTGCTTATCGTCTGCTAGCAACGATCTTGCAGACGACAGCGACGTTTTAATATAAACTTCAACACGTGCACTGCACCTATTGAGATTCTGAAAGCATATCTACTATAAGTATTCTTTATAAATAATTACCAATATACAACATTATGATTATACTTAAATGTTTAAATCTGTTCTTTAAATAATGCTGGCTATATGTCATGTGCAACTTATCTCTGCACTGAAAGCGCCGCTCTGTGCAGAGCTGGGGACCACAGCGTTTTAAAAGGCCATATGCTAGTTCCGTAGAAATCCGCAAGAGGATCTGTTTAGTAAAAGGGTCAAATATGAGTCAGGAATGTGCTGCTCGCGAAATTTAAATAAGAATGTAGGCTATAGGGAACCTACATGGTCAATATTGATGACCAGATTAATGATGAGCGAAACCTACATGGACAATGCTATTTTTTTTAAGAGAAAGAGTAATTTTTATTAATACAAACAGAGTTATCTTTCAAAGAAACCTGAAATTACAGGTAGCCTACATGTATAAGGTAACATAATATGGCGTGAAACACAAGCAGGGAAAACCCATGGATGATTGCAAAAGCTATAGTAAGGACCATGGTATTATTTACATTTACATCTAGATGAAATTCAATTTACATTTATTGAAAATAAATAACGAAAAAGGTGACTAATTGAAGCGCACAACTTAAAAGTCATTAGTAGGCTAATGGTGTTATCCTCAACCTCGTCTCTAATTACCAAACAACGCCCTAGTAATGATGCCAAAATCCTGATTTTCATCATTACCGGCCATCATTCCACATTTTTTCACCCTACACGATCATTCTTAATGTCACTCTTATGAGTTCATGACAGTATTACTAAATTGTACGGTTCGCTTTAGACTATCACTATCGATAGACTGACTGCTATAAGCTGAGCCAATGGGCAATATATTTATTGTGTTACAACGAATAATTTCTTTTAATTTTTTTAAGGCTGATTTTAAGGTTCAAGACTGACTGTGGGAGCAAATAATACCAAAAATACAACAACAAACCCAATAATTTCTTGTTTGCGACAGATTTTTGGTTTCTAGACCGCCCTGAAACGCAAAATTTGACATTAAAATTCGAAGAAACGGACTTTTCTACATCGTTTTGTGTACAAGTAATAAATTACTCGTGAAAAGGCTTTCGAAATCAACATTAGGTCAGTGCAAAAAAAGTTTTTTATAGTTTTTTTAGCTAGATGTCTACTAGACATCAGAATTCGATGAAACGGACATTATTATAATGAAAGTATGCAGCCCTATGAGCGTCCGCTCGATCAAAATGGCGCTGGAGTTCACAACTGAGCGTCGTTCTAGGCCCTCGTTTGTAAAAGAATCATAAAGCGCGTTCACGGTGAACTTGTTTCCAAACCAGTGTCGCGTAGTGGTATATACGTCTGCAATACCACTACGCGACACTGATTTGCAAGCGACTGGAAACAAGTTCACCGTGAACGCACCCATAATCAACGCCTGATTTTGTGTCAAGATGCCCACATAGTAGCACGCTAGTGCTCATTGGTTTAGTATATAAGGTACATGTATATCTATGAGGATATTTGGTTTCATGGTTTGATATGACCGTGGCGTCATTTTAGTATATATATAATAATGACAGAATTTAGGTAGCGCGCTACGAAAGCATAGCCACCTAAAAAAGCGTCGAGTGAGCATACTGGTATTACTTACACCTTGCTAAAAGTTTTTTTTTGTACCAATACGTTTAACGACGAATTTAATATTGATATATAATTTACTTAATACTTAATGCTTACTGAAACTAATACTTAATGAAACGCCCCTGAAACGGGCAAACACTGCTAGCATTTGCCAGCAACCCTTAACACGCTAGTTACCGAATCATAGCTAATTAAGCTTCAGATATCAAAAATTCAAAATTGATTAAAAATGTCGACCGGTGCATCATTTTCTTAGTACGCATACGAATAGCTACCAACATGGCTTACAGAGCTTCTAGTACACTTCAATCACGTGACAAAAAGGGCGACTACGGGGAAAGACGATTTCACCTACTGTATGATGCATTACGATGAATGCATTAGTGGTCATCAGAAAAGAAAACATTAAAATCAAATAATGGATTTTATACAGTTTGTATTTGTAACTAGCGGTAATACCCGGCCTTGCCCGGGTAAAAATTGTTGTTCGATTTTCTAACCCCTTTTATGCGATCAGGAGTTAGATTTAGCTGTCCTTTAACGCCAAAAGATGGCGCAACATGACCTGGACGCATCCAGGAGGGGGGATGTTAAACTTGTTTGACAGTTTTATGGTCCGGGGCAAATTAGAGAAGATTTATGGCGTTGTTTTTCCCCACGGAGTTCGCGCTCCTGGGGGGTGTGGCACGAACGGCCAATCGTACGGACTTGCGATGCACAAACACGGCGACAAACGCAACAGGATTGGCTAGCCACAAAAACAAAATGGCGTAGTTTTCTATTTTATATATATATATAGATAACGAAATTAGCGTCTTTAAATGCAATAGGGTTTCTCAGAGAATGGGAATTTCTGTTTTCAATTTCAAAACATCTCCGTGTATCGCGCTTTTACGTTGAAATTTCCTGGAAAAAAAGTAAATAAAATTTTGATAAAATTAGTGTAAGATGAATCACTTTTAAACGTGCAACATTTTATAAAACGTAAGTGTACTGTAAGTGTAGCACCACTGAAACTAAGTAAAAATCGAAAATTTACTCTGATTGGTCAAAGTTGTGAAACTTGTCATTTGATCGATAAAATTTTGAACAAAAGCGCAGTATACCAAAGACCAGTATTGTCACTTGGTGTCGGCACCTTTCTTGTGCCCCTGTCCCGAAAATGCGACGTTAATTCAGTATGAAATGTAATTAAAGCATCAAAATGGGCGTGGGGTCACAGGTGACTTGTCACTCACTTTACATAGCCAAAAGGTTGCACACTACTCCTTATTTGGCTAAGTAGGAATTAATTCTCTGAAAACGATCACACTTTTGCACATTTTTCCTCAAAATCGGTTGAAAGTTTCGCAAATTTATCCTTGATAACTGTTGAAAATTTGGCAAATTTGTCCTCTGAAATTCATGACAGTTTTGCACATTTGTGTTGGGGAAAAGTTTAAAAAATAAATAAAATTGTAGCCTGAGCTTACCACGTGTAAATATTAATTTTGTAATTTAGCATCATTAAAACATATTAAATTTCATTGAGTTTGCAAAATAATTTATGCTTCCTTTAGTTATTCATTACTTTGCCAGACAATTTCAAGTTCCCTGGCTTTTCCAGGTTATCCAGGTCTATAGAACAGCAAAATGTTGGCGGCATTACATGAGCAGTTAAAATATTGGCGAATTTTGAAACGCATCAATGAATATTAACGAAAAAATTTTCGTCTTTCCGAAATACAATATTTGCCAAGAATTGTAGACCTTTTGGGCTTTTTTTGTTTTGCAAAAGTCACACGATGATTGGTCCTATTTTCTGAAATTACTGATGAAATTCCTGTAGGAAAACCCCATCAGTAAATTTTGGAAGCACAATAAATTAATATCTACTTTTTAATCGAGATTACGCATCGATACATAACATATACAGTTAGTTTGAGTACTTGGAAGGTAAATACTTCAACTATAGCTTAAAGGAATTATCCACATTTTTATTTGTTTCCTTAGATAGATATTTCAGACATTTGTGGCTTCAATTCATCCATCCTTGATAAAAATTCTCGTAGTGTATGTCGGACGTAAGGATGGTAATTATAAAGTTCCTTATTTACACGGACACCTGCAGGGTCCAAATACTCCAGAATATTTTTTTTAAATTTAACGATCAATTTATCATTATTTATTCTGCACACTTTCATGAAAAACTCGAGTGCCTCGAAGTGTTTTTCACGAATGAGTCGCAGGCAGACACTTCTAACGCTGCAGTTGAAAAGATATACTGTCTTGAACTCTTCGGTAACATTGTCAAGAACGAAGTGGGCTAACCGTTCATCTCGCATTAGGATAACATCGTGCAGCACGTCCCTAGCATAACCTTCAGGATCCATGTAGCTTATTTTGGACTCGCTTCCCAATTTCCAGAAGTCGATGAAGAGGCTTTTATAGTCATGGTCCTCCCAGCCATCCCTTGCCTTCTTCACAATCATCGCAGCCAACTTCCAGAAGTCAGAGCTATCCACGTTCAATGCTAGCGACTCGGCGGCTTTCAGAAACTGATGTTGATAAGGCCATTTGAGAAGGGCTTCGAGCAAAGCAGCATAGAAACAGCAGTTATACCGTTGTCTTTCATCCTCGTTCAATCTTTTGAATATCTTGATGCACGCTCCGGGAGTGAACAATGTTTCCGGATACCTATATTGGTAACTGAAATCTATATGGTCACCCAGCTCATTCGGAAACGCTCCCTTCATAAAATAATTCACCCCGGCCGAGTTGCGCATTATAAATGCCTGAACAAATCCTTTCGTGCAATTATCTTCAGAAATGTCTTCGTGGCCCAACTTTGCATGGAAATTTCCCTCGTAAATCTTATACCAGATTTTGTCGAGGGACCAGTAATCCCAAATTGGGAAATTTTCATCTCTGCCGAAATTATGTGGAAAGTTGATCTGGGCTCCGATGTTGAATATCTCTTGTTCGAGACAATGATCACACGCCACCTTGAAGCGCTGCATGAGTAATACATTTTCATTGTTCAACATGTTTCTGATGCTCTTTGGTAGGTCCACTGTGCCGTTTTGTGACACAACTACTCGAGTCGCTTCGTCTTTATATTGTTGATACCAGCTCTGCATCTCCTCCATGATGGGTAGGACCATTCGTCTCAATTCCCACTTCAGAAGTAATGGCACTGGCAAATTGTTGACAACTTCTATGGCTCTCGATGCAATCGTCTTTGCATCTGGTTTGTAATTTGGCAGCATACCTTCATCCTCCAGGATTTTTTGAATTATTATTGTTGTGGTCAAACGTTGCAGGGATAAGTCCTTTGAACCGTCATCGTAAATTAAGTCCATCTTCTTGAAGAAGTCTTAAAAAAAACAAGATGTTAAAAGCATTTTGTTCCAGTACATATTTTCAAATTTTTAAAGTGTTTAAAAGTAGATTTGCAAAATTGTTGTAACATAAATTTTCAAGATTTCCGATCTTTTCAACTAGGCCTCTGCAATTTTTTAAAATGTTCAACTGTTTTCGAGTACAGGTCGATTTGCAAAAATTTGGTAACATAAAATTTTCACGGTACAAATTTGTAAAATTTTCGGCAGTTTCAAGGAAAAAATTTGCCAAATTTTTTCGGACAAATTCGCCTAATTTTCAGCACTTTTCGTAACATCAATTTTCTATTTTTTAACCTTTTTAAGCATATACTTGTACATTTTTTTATCAGATTCAGAGTACAAATTTTCCAAATTTGCTACATTTTATCAATAATTTTTTTTTAAATGTTTAAAAGTGTCATTAGTAAAGTAAATATTGTCATTGAGTTGATTTGGCAAAATTGTGGATTATATTGGTATAAGTCAATTTTGACATTGTCATTGGTCAGGAAAATGTGTTCAAAATCCTGCAAAAGTCAGGGAAGTTAAAAATGAAATTTATGGGAGCCCTGATAATAACTTAAATAAAACATTCGTTTTATTGTTGAGGTCATGTTTTGGTACAACTTTGTGCTCGGAAACTCGACCTTTTTAACCGAAAATGTGGTATATCATAATTTGTAAGAACATTTTGTCAGAATGTTATGAAAATATTGAGATCTTAGTAATAAGTTGATTTATTTTATAACGTAGTTTTAAAATAAGAAAATGTTTATTATGCCTTGGTGAATCACAAGGATAAAATGCTCTTCTACAGTTAGGGAAAGTTAATTAACTAGGAACTACAAATTTCAAATTTTGTTAATTTTATCATGCACCAGTTTTCAATTTTTTAACAAAAGTTATCTAATTTTGTTCGTATTGAAAAATATGAATTTTTTATATTTTTATTTATTAATTTATCTTAACAATTTATTTTTATATTTAAAATTTACACGTCATGGAATAATTGAAAAATACGTGTAGTAATTTACCTTCGTTATCTATAGGCTACTGATCTAGAGGCAAACTACAGAAAACTCTTTACAAAAACATCAATTTTGTCCACATAATTTGTGAGAGTTTAATTGTCAGTCATTAATCAATTGAAGAGTCATTAAAACAACTAAAAATATATAAGCAAAAAAAATTATCAACTGTTTAGGAACAACAACAGTTTAAGAAATATCCTGCTGCTATTCATTAATAGAATGACGGATATAAAGTATTACAGTAAAACCTGGAAAAGTGACCATCTGTTTATGTTGACCACTTTTTTAGTGTATTGTTTTTCCAGTGTACATTTCCTTCATAAAAATTCTCTGTGCAGTGACCACCTGTCTATCGTGTACAGTTGCAACGACACCAGCAATCAGGGAGATCTAGGAACGACGCTGATATCACAGCCAACCCTCTAGAAAGAAAAACTAGCAGCATGGACTCACCCAACAACAGAAGGACTCGTCCACCAGCTTGAGGTCGCCCAAAGGAAGATGACCACTCAGCGTCCAGGGTCCAGAATGCAACACGAGAATTTCCAACTATAAAAGATCAAGCACTTTCATTATTAAAGCAGTTCGCCCTCGAGCTCGCTCCTTGTAGCCGCTCCCAAAAATTCTCTGTATGATAAGCAGAAAATAAATGGCCTGTTAGCGTTTTACTTAAACCTGTCTTGTCCATACTTATTTTCTGGGTACTAATTGCGTATAGGAGTTTTCAGCGGATCCTTGTATTCTTGACCTCCTTCCCGCCGCGCTTTCCCCGACTAGCTCCTGCCCGCGCCCTCAAGCCCCTCAAGCCACTCGGACCGCATAATTGGGGCCTGGTGTAAGAAAGCCTAAGGATGCGACCGACGCACTCAGCCAAGGATTACGCGGCTCGCGAGGTCACTAGTGACCACGTGCCTACCACAACCCCTCCCGGCATTGTACCGGCACGCTAAGTCACACAGTGACCAGTGTGTGTTGTCTTTTTTGCAATTTTTACATTGCCAATGTAGGCTACCTTGAAAAGTGACCAGATAACGGATGAGTCATGTTACATCTTGCTATTCTGTAATTTTTTGGTTTTGTGGTTTTTTACTACGTGTATTACAGTCTACGTGTATAAGTGCAGTGTACATATTCATTATTTTAATAAAATTCAGGCATTTTTTGTATAGTGACCAACATAGCATTTTCTTTGGTGGGCACTCTTAACAGGTTTTACTGTAATTGAAACCAAGGGCTGTGATGTCAATATCACTTGCAATATCAAATAGCAACGAATTTTCACATAAAACTAACTTGCCCCGTTTTGAAATTGACTGGAAAATGCAAACATAAAATAGTTAATTGTTTGATTTTGTCCGATCAAGTTGTTGATCTATGCATATGGTGGCTCGATCAACTAGGCCTAAATCATTGAAAGCTCTTTCTGTGGCTATTTTTTTTAGCATTTCCGTAACAAAAGTTTCAATTTTCTCGGAAATATTGCTAGAAAAACTGGCACTGAATTATATTTGTATTAAAAAGTTAACTTACATTTACTAAAACCGTGAAAACTTTCGATGAAGATCAACGGTGATGCACATGTGTCATGTAGCTTGAACTTTGAACTTCAGGATCAATACAAGTTAGGCTTCGTGTCGCATTTTAACGAGGAACGAAGTCTTTAACCAACCTGAATTGATGGCCAGAGCTTCCTCGAAAGAGTCAGTCATCACTATAATCACTTTAACTCGTCAAAAAATGTGAAATTCAACTTAAAAAATGCGAAAATTGCTCAAGTTTTGTTGAAACCGGACCGTGGGAAACACTACTAAAATGGCGCTATTCCATTAAAACCATTTATGGGGCAGCTAAGGCGCTTTAGCTTATGGACTGAAACAGTGAGGCAATCCATAAATGATGCGCAAATTAATTTCTGATTAAAATTTCAATTTTTAATTAGTTTTTATATTAATTTAAATTGATTCTATAAAAAATAATCAATAGAATAATAAGTTATATAAAAAAGCGTTAATTTCAGATTGAAATGCTTTGTAAGTTACATTATAAAAGCAATCGAAGCTGCAGGGGCAATCCATTAACGATATGCTAATTAAATTGATTAAATTTCTATTTATAATTAGTTTTTATATTTAATTTAGTTGATTTTTTAATCGTTTTATTTCATCCACTTGAGTTTTTGAAATGATGTGATTGGTTTTTTTTGTCCAAATTTCTGTCCAGATTTTTCGATATTTTTGA
Source organism: Megaphyllum sjaelandicum (assembly GCA_034698745.1). NCBI lineage: Eukaryota > Metazoa > Arthropoda > Diplopoda > Julida > Julidae > Megaphyllum > Megaphyllum sjaelandicum. The sequence goes on from JAQGBX010005934.1 coordinate 10,351, forward strand.
CAATTTGACAAATTGTGAACAATTTCGGTAATTTTCGAAAAAGTCTTAAAATTGTCAAATATTTATAATATATAAAATAACGAAAATTTTGCGAAGTTATCCATGATAATTGTTGAAAATTTCGCAAATTTGTCCTCAGAAATTCTTGACAGGTGTCCTGATCTTACCACGAGAAAACATTAATTTTGTATTTTGACAACATTAAAATGTTAAATTAAGTTTTAAAAATAAGTCATTCTTCCCTGACTCATCCATTACTTTGCCAGGGAACAGCAAAATGTTTGCGGCATTACATGATCAGTTAAATTTTGGCAAATTTTGCAACGCATCTATGAATTTTCATCACAAATTTGCAAATTTTATTTCAAAACTATTGGAATCGTGAAATCTATAGTATAGTGCGTGTTTTGCCAACAGATGGCGTAGTACACGGGTGTCACAAAGTCGTTGTTTTGTATTCTAAAAAGCACGTTTGTAGCTGTCACACGCCCATATTCGAAAGCAACGTCGTGTCAAAATTTCATAGCAATCGGTAATAAACTTTCGAAGATGTGGGATTAAGCACAAATGGACATTTACATTTGTATTTATATTAGCGAAAAATGTTCTGGCAATTATTCCGAAATAAAACATTTGCAGGAAAACCCAATCAGGAAAATTTGGAAGCACGATGAATTAATATTTACTTTTTATTCAAGATTATGCATCGATGCATAACACGTACATTCAGTATCTTAGAGTACTTAAAAGGATAATACATCAACAACAGCTAAAATGAATTATCCACATTTTTATTTTTTTCCTTAGATGGATATTTCAGACATTTGTGGCTTTAATTTATCCATCCTTGATAAAAATTCTCCTATTATATTTTTCTGCTCCTCGCTGTTTAAACGTTTGAATTTAATACAGTAGAAAAAAGAACGACGTTGGCAACCATAGTCTAAATACTCTGTAACATCCTTTAGCAATTTAATTATCAATTTATCATTATTTACTCTGCACACTTCCATAAAAAGCTCAAGTGCCTCGAATCGTTGTTCAAAAATGAGTCGAAGGAAGAAGGAGTCGTGGCAGTTGAAAAGGTCTTGTGTCTTGAACTCTTCGGTGGTGTTGTCAAGAACTAAGTGGGCTAACCGTTTGTCTCGCATCAAGATAACATTGTACAGCAGGTCCCTGGCATAAAATTTAGATCGATTGCAGGTTGTTTTGGGCTCGCTGCCCAATTTCCAGAAGTCGATGAAGAGGCCTTTATAATCATGGTCCTCCCAGCCAACCCTTGCTTTCCTGGCAATCCTCGCAGCTACCGACCAGAAGTCACTGCTATCCATGTTCAACGTTAGGGACTCGGCAGCTCTCAGAAACTGATGTTGATAGGGCCATTGGAGAAGGGCTATGAGCAAATCAGCTGAGAAATAGCTCTTAAGCTGTTGTCTTTCATACTCGTTCAATCTTTTGAACATCTTGATGTACACATCAGGCGCAAACAATGTTTCATGATCCCTATATCGGTTACTGAAAACGATATGGTCACCCAGCTTACTCGGAGATGCTCCTTCCAAGAAATATTTCACACCAATCGAGTTGTTCGTGTAAAATGCCTGAGCAAATCCTTGGGTGCAATAATCTTCAGAAATGTCTTTGCGGCCTAACTTTGCGTGGAAATTGCCCTCGTAAATCTTAAACCAGATTTCGTCTAGGCCCCTTGAGTTTAGATCAGATGTGCCGAAAGTATGTGGAAAGTTGATCTGGGCTCCAAGGTCAAATATCTCTTGTTCAAGACAATGATAACACACCACCTTGAAGCGCTGCATGAGTGAAACATTTTTATCGTTCAACATGTTTCTGATGCTCTTTTGGAGGTCTACCGTGCCATTCTGTGTCAGAACTACACGAGACGCTTCGTCCTTATTCTGATACCAGCTCTGCATCTCCTTCATGATCGGTAGGACCATTCGCCTCAATTCCAACTTCAGAAGTAATGGCACTGGCAAATTGTTGACAACTTCTTTGGTTCTCGATGCAATCGCCTCTTCATCTCTCTCGCAATTTGGCCGCATACCTTCATCCTCCAGGATTTTTTGAATTATTATTGTCATAGTCAAACTTTGCAGGAATAAGTCCTTTGAACCGTCATCGTAAACCAAGTCCATCTTCTTGAAGAAGTCTTAAAAAAATAAGATTTTAAAAGAATTTTGTTGAGATGGTAACTTAGTAATGTTGTCGAGATCTAAATTAATGCTTTTACGTGGTTAGTTTTCGAGGAAATCCAACTTTTTCAAGCACATATTTTCAAATTTTTAAAATGTTTAAAAGTAAATTTGCAAAATCGTTGTAATATCAATTTTCAAGATTTCCAATCTTTTCCACAACAATTTTTTAAAATTGTCAACTGTTTACGAGTAGACCTACAGGTCGATTTGCAAAAATTGTATAACATAAATTTTCACGGTACAGATTTTCTTGAACAAATTTGCTAAATTTCAGCACTTTTCGTAACATCAACTTTCTAGATTTTAACCATTTTAAGCATATACTTGTACAATTTTCCAAATTTGCTACATTTTCTCAATAATTTTTTTTATGTTTAAAAGTGTCATTAGTGAAGATCGTGGATAACATTGGTATAAGTCAATTTTGACATCGTCATTGGTCAGGAAAATGTGTTCAAAATCCTGCAAAAGTCAGGGAAGTTGAAAATGAAATTTATGGGAATCCTGAT
>JAQGBX010005935.1:0-13072 GCA_034698745.1 Megaphyllum sjaelandicum
TTGCAAATAATTTCCACGTAGCCGATTTTTCATTTAGGAGGTTTTCACTTATCGGGTTTTATGTAACATAGAAAACGAATTAAAAAAGTTCGGGGCTTTGAAATGTTTTTCATTTATCAGTTTTTTCACTTATCGGGTTTCTTCTTATCCGGGTTCGACGGCACTGTACATGTACAACGTAGCTTGGATTTCCCAGTTTTCTGTTTCCTTTCGTACCATACAGTATACCTTGAATTAATCATCATATCAAAATAACACTTTTATTTTGTAGTAATTATTCGATATGTTGCCTTTGGTGTTTTGTGTAGCAAGTTGACTTCCTCAACATATTTATAAAGGTGGAAAAGTCTGTTGTTTGGGGTGGCCCAACCTTTTGAAATTAAGTGCTTATGAGCACAAAGTCAATTTTGTTTTTGTAGTTTTGTTGGGAAAGTACACCCATACAATATTTTGAACACTTGTCAGAACAATTAGTTGGAGCAATAAACGATGAAACTATAGTGCGTGTCATGTTGTGAAATTCATTTCACTCTACAATATCTGTTTGTATCATTTCACAACCCCGCTTCAGAAGTGAGGAAACTCAAAATTTCTCATCCTGAGCTTAAGAAAGTTTAAATGAATACCAAATCATGATGAACTAACGCCATTATTTCAAAAATGGCGTAATACCATACTGAGGTATAAGCAGAAACCTGCCGTGTTCACTAGGATCATGAAAAAGGCAATACATGGGGAATTAATTCTTATAGAAAAACCAAACTACAGCGAAACGTCGATAAACTTAGGGGCAATTCAAAAAGGACGTCTTCATATAGGGTGGACAGGGGTAGGGAGGGGTGTATAAACAATTCGGACGTCCACTTGAAAAAAATTTCAAATGAAATATAGTTGGGTTATGAATTGCAAAAATCAGTAAATAGAGTGCCTCGACCCAGTCCTGGAAAACCTGGAAAAGTCTGAGAACTTATAAGCTCACTGTCCATTTGCTAACTTTAAAATTTTCCCCGCACAAATTTTTCCGAGGAGATCTTTACTAATTTGTCCATGTTTCCCCGAGGAAAACTTTTCTGGTGTTTTCAAGTACAGATTTGTAAAATTTCTGTTTCCCAGGAGAATTTGGCAAAATTTCCAACAGATTCTGAGGGCAAATTGGCAAAATTCTTGACTTCAAAATTTACGTTTTCCAAGTACAAATTTGCAAAACTTTCAAAGTTTTCCGAATGCAAGTTTTTTTTAAGCTTCGGACGTCCGAATGGGGGGAGAGGGGTGTCCTGATTGACCAGACACAATGTGGACAGGGGGTAGGGGGAGTCCAATTTTAGGCAAATTTTGCTAACGTTTTTATTTGAATGGCCCCTTATCCGGATTTTCGAATACCGTAAATACGGAATTAAGGCGCTTATTTGCAAATTCCGGGGAGCTCATCCCCCCGGCGATTATTAAAGGCAGGCGGCTATTGCGGGTCCGGCGCTTGTGTGTTCCTCGACTTTACACCTCCTGTACTATCGCCCATACGGTACCATAAGTTACCGGTTACCATAGCTACAGTATGTACCATATTACCGGTACACTGTACATGTATTTACTAGGTTTAAGTGTCTAATAAAAGTAGCATACCTTAAGTAATACTTGCCTACCTACTGTACATGTGCTAAATCCCAAAATTTAAACTTTGAAAATTACCGTAAACAAAATTGCCTCACTTTTAAAATCACATCTTTATTCCAATGCAAGCCTTAAACCAAACAACACATGACATTTTTTACGACTATCATGGTGTCAGTAATCGGTATGGTAATCAGTCTTGATTGTAATATCCGCCGGGAGCGCTTAATGAAGCCCCCGCGCTAATTGACAAATTCCGGGTAACCCCTCCCCCAGGCGATTATTAAAGGCAGGCGGCTATTGCGCAACCGGCGCTTAATTCCGTATCTACGTTATATTACAAAACCCTCAGTCCAACTATTGGCGGGTGGCTAACGACCAGTGTGTCTTACCCCTCCCCCCACACTCAAACACATCCCATTGGCAGCCTCGAATACCTTAACATGCGATAATACAGGTACTCAAAATCATTTCGTATTTGCGTACGTTGTGCAAAATGCGTACCGTAAAATTTAGCTCCGCCCAAATGAAGCATGCGCAATACGAAAATACGCTGCTTTTAAAGTGAGTTGAAGATTTCAGATATTTTTTTCGTATTTCAGCGTAACTTAGGTACCAGCGTATTTTGCGTATCATAAGCATAAATAGGTATAAGCATTTATAAAAATGTTGGCTGAAGATCTTTTTAAATTCTTACCTATTCTTATCATTCAACCTTAAACGTTTTTAGCGGCCGAAATAAAATGTACGAAAATGAAGTGATCATTTGCAAACGGAGCTACGGACCTTTTCCAGGAACTTTCGGTTCGTAGCCCTTCGTAGGTCACTCAGCCAATCACAAGCCGATATTTTTTACGAAAATGCGCACTTTTTGTACCGCCCTGAAAACGGTACGAAAAGTACGCAAATACGCACGGTACCTACTGTACACACAGTACTGTAAATTATGTGCAACTTATCTATGCGCTGAAAGCGCCGTTCTATACAGGACTGGGAGCCAGAGCGTCGTAACAAGTAGTAAGGCTATAGCCTAACTACTTGTACTACTTGTACTATACTTGATTAACTATAGTTAATCAGAAATCCGCGAGAGGATCTGATTAGTGAAAGGGTTCATTGGATCACTCATCGCTTAATTCGATGAAATTGCCACGTGCCTAGTAAACGCGCTAAACAAGTTTGAGCCGTTTTCATGCAAGCACGGACACGTTTGAACAACTACAAGCGTGATTATAAGCACCTAATGCATCAGCGGCTGTACTCAGATGAATTTTCTGCGTTATTTAGAAAATAAAATTTCAGTCGTTGCAGGAAACAGTCAACATCAAACATTACTTATAACTTATTAAAAACAAATATCATTTTAAACATACATAAATACATGCGTTCAATTAAAGATATATACCGGTAGTTTTAAAACACACACTGAGCATGTTTAGCGTGTTTTTTTACATTCATATCGCTTATATCGATCAAAATCGCTGGAACCAACGTGATCGAATTAAGCGGCTTCCACTATAGTACAAAAGTCCATGTTTCCATAAACAACTGGCAACAATTAGGAACAAAAAGTTGCGCTATGTTTCCGTCAGTGTAGACGTGTATATAGCTTATACATTCATCTCTGAAAAATATAGGGTAATGAATTGAAATGTTTCCCATGGTGTCCCATTCAGACAAAATCCCGTTAAACGAATTTCCGGTTCTACAGGTGTAATTAGCACGAAGAACGGTTATGGGTTTTCAGAAAGCGACGCAAGCACTTCAATTTCAATTTCTAAATGAGGTATGTCCAAGTCCACGAATATACACATACAGTATATACCTTTTTGAAATCCGAGAAACAAAATTGGAGATTTTCAAAAGACGCCATCTGTTCGGTATATTTCCCCCCAAAATTTCGTTCTAAACGTTTCTGAGAATTGTTCATCCTCCGAATAAAGGACTGGCCACGCAGCCTCGGCTATAGACGTCTGCATGCTGAAATTTAGATTTCACTCTTTCCCAAGAATGAGCTCGTATAATAATAGTCCGGGTCTGCGATCGCGATTTGTGAGTGAGAAAGAGACCTGCTTTTTGTAGACATTTTTTTTTCTTATTTTTGCCATCTGTTGGCAACCACACAACCATCATTCAATCATATTTATTCGCCGCAAAATGAAACCGCGGAATGCAATTAAAGGAAAAAAAACAACTTCCCCGGGATAACATCCAGCTTCAAACTACAAAACGTAATTTATTGCAGACAGCCTCGCTATTATCGTGAGCTTTTCATGCAAAGATGATGTACATGTTCCCATAGCATGAAAAACCGAACAAATTGAATGACGCTTTGTGTTTCGTGTGTTTTCTTGACATGCAGGAAAATGCGGTTAACGCAGACGGCATGCTTTTTTCCCAGTGTCGTGACATTTGCTCGAACTTTCAGAAAGGGTTAAGGAACGCCTTTTCGGTATTTAGATGTGGCATATGAGATGCTTGAAGCGTAACATGACGGAAATGAGATCAAGGGTGAAAGATTAAGAAAACGGTTCTGATAAGCAAATCCAAACACATCGGTGAGAGGAGAAACGTGCAGTATTAGTCCAAAGTTAGCCATTTTAGGCTAAAATCATTAATCAATTCTATAAATGCATAGAACTGCATTTTGAGATAAAGAACATACAGTAAGGAAATTACATAACGGTTATAAAAAAGGTTGCATCATTATATATATTGACTGCATTATTTATATATGAAAAGGAGTTATTTTTGCAAATATCTCGGAATATCCACTATACTGTTTTTCCTGGTCCGAAGCAATTAACTGAGCAAGGTGGCTGATGCATGGTTGGAATTCTCGCCTTGCATTCGGTAAACCTAAGCACATGTACGCAGTATACGTAATACCAGTATGGTCACTCCACGCATTACTCCTGTCCATCTTTGCAGCGCCAATTTTCCGACTAGCAGCCAGTACCCAAAACTTCGTGCGAAAAAAAATATGCTGGAGACGACAAAAAAGTAGGCAGTGTCTGCTTTATCAAAATGTATTTATCACTATAGTTTCAAACTGATTGCTTATATATACTTAGCCAATTGGGCAGTATTGTGCAACCCTGTTGCTATCTGTTATCCTGTGTCGAGCAAGTGACACGTCGCCTACGATATGATGATGATGTTGATGGTTAACTCCTTTCTAACGGATACGAAGATATCCCGTTGGAAAGTACTGGTCCTAAACGCCGTATCATGATTCTTGCGCTGCAGTCGTATTTTATGGACAAGGGGACATGAAACGTGCCGACACATAGTGACCATATTGGTATTACATACATGTATACTGTGCTAAGTAGTTCTATTTCTGGGTCGGCTATATGTTTGACCTAGCTTGTGATTTTCCATGGTTTTCCACAATCCTCCAAGAAAATCCTGGTATAGTTCCTTTATTATATAGTAAATCGACCATGGCCGTGTTCCTATCCCATTCCATCCTCGTATAGTGAAGTATTTCGCTATCACTGCCGGTCCCAAAGCCCGGGTCAATGAGGAGGATATTGGGGCAACCAACGGTGAACTATACCCTGTAAAACCTTCACCGGTAAACTTCATGACCATCACTTCCAATGGGGGAAGTTGATGGAGTCTTCCATCAGGTAGTCGGACATAAAATCATATCACTTTCCCGGTTACCGGACAAAACGGACATAAGGTCGCAAGTCAAAACATCGTTAGACAGCATTATCACATGCACAAAAGACCGCTAGGCAACTATAGGTCGTCCGTTAAAAAGATCGTTGATTTTGGAAAACCGTGGATAACATTAGCATACATGTAGGCTACTGTATGTCTGTTTTTGACATTATCTCGATCAGGAAAGTTGATTATAAAATTTCTGAGGGAACCCTGATAAAGATTTGCAATATACCTTATAGTGATCCGCAAAATATTTTTACTATTTTCAGTGGTCTGCAGGGGTTAAAAGGTTGAGAAACACTGATCTAGGCGACATTTTTGTCAAACCACCATTGGGCTGGCGATCTTCGTGCTTGACGGTCTTATTGCTAGACGACCTTTTTACTATGCAACCATATTGACTATAGCGACATTTTTACGGCCTTCTTTTGTCTGGCGATTTTTTGTCCGCATCCCCACGTTCCCACCCCGAGCAATGTTATTGACGGATTATCCCTACATTCCCAAATGGTCATTGCAAAGTTTCGCTGGCCTAATTTTCCTTAGAAATGCTTCGCAAATTATGAGAACTTTAGCCACCTTTTCAATTCCCTCCATCTCAGGAGCATCCTCGGTGCGCGTAGCGTGCGGCAGCTTTTTCAAGTATCAAGTCCATGGTCACATGGGCGTACAATGACCGATATTTGGGCGACAGGCGTTAATGGATGACCCTGTTACTCGATAGCTTCGGAAGAGAAAAAGGTATCACCTCGGAATGTATACATGAAAGAAAAAAGATGGGCGTATGAATGATTAAATTGGGCAGGAATGCAACTCTTCGCCCAAGATGCGAATGTTTTGGATATTTCAGTTAGGTATAGGCAAGATTCGCCTCTCTTCTAACTTTCATTATCATGCGCAAAATTCCATTGAAATGATAGTCAAAATCGACAGCGACGCAAAAGAGTCGCTTTAAATGAGTTTTTTTTTTTTTTGCATCTTCGGAGACCGTGCATGCAAAAGAGCCTCTGAAATTGTATATCCTTGGAAACAAACGAAGAATGTAATAAGAATAATAACTACAGTGTACGTCTATGGAATTTTTGGACCAGTTTTTTTTTTTGTGAGCTAGCGCATGCACGCTGGGTTCGTCCCGCAGCGAAACATATTGAAACGCCCTGGTTTTTAAGACTTTTCATCCACGTTTTTAAAAGGTTCCTGAATGCGTGCGTCGTTTTGACATTAGCCCATCAAAATTCCCTTTTAACCTAGTTCTTTGTTCTTTCGAAAGCCATTAATTTGATCGAAAAATCCACCACTTCAATCACTGTTGAATGCCGATGATGAATTTACATATCGACACAATGTTTAGTGCAATTTGCCTCCCTAAACGCCTCGTTCGACGAAGGAAGCAATTGCCATTCAACGTTCGTAATTAAAGCTTTTGAAAAATCCAAAAAATTCAATCCCTCGTTTTGATCGCGCTTTAATGCACTTAGAAGAGAGATGCTAATTTAAAGAGATGCTTCGCGCTTATTATGGATAACACAAATGGGAAAAAATTGCGCTGATTTACGGAATCGGCAAAGTATGGCTTCTAACGACGATTTAAGAAAGTTTTGAGTAAGGTGCATGCAGACGCAGGGTGGCCACAGGTCAGGAAAGTCAGGGGGGTAAAAGGAAAGTGGTCATGGAAATGTCAGGGAAATTTTCCCAAATAAAAGCAAAATGCTATCCCTGCGTGCACTCAGTTTGCTAGCAGCTCCATCCCCAATCCTCTTCAGCTAGACTAATTGTAACGAAATCTAGTGTTTTTCCAAGCTTCTCATTGCAATTGTTATTTTATTTTTCATTATGACAAAAAAATTGATGTGCATTAACGAGTAAGTTTTGGTCAGGGAAATTTGGATTTTAGTCATGGAAATTGAAAATGAAAATTTTATGGCCACCCTGATATTAGATTCTATGCCTTTGTCGCATTACTTGACCACAGATGATAAAAAAATACACAGATTCCTGTGAATGTGGCCTGCATGATAACATTTCTTGCAGTAGATTGTACGCCTTTTTTTTGCAAATTTCTACCAGTGAAGGTTATTTGAATAATGTATAGACTCGAGATGTATGCAAGTGGTCAATCAGTTTTATAAAAAAAAGTATTACCAATACAGTGTTAAAGAAGTCGGAAATCACTTTCAAATTGCGTGTTTTGATTTTCTACTTGCATTACAAGCTTGTCAGTCATATTCTCTTTGTATGTGGGCCCATTCATCTTCGTCAATTTTTAAGCTGTGAAAATCTCAACATTTCAGAATTGAGTTTCGTTTCAGTCACGATATTGCTGATTCAATGGCAGAACTGGAATGATAAATAGTGACTTATGTTTAGTATGCGTATGGCATAATACTTTGCGATTATGGCTTGATTTTAATTAACTTTCTGTTCAAAAGTCACGATTTTTCTTCGTTTAACCTTCAGTTTGCGAAAGTTGATAGCACGTGGGTATAACGCGTGGATGTTCAGGAAAAGTGACCAGTCTGTGATGAAGAAATCAGACCATGCACTATAGCTTCCGGATCAGATTTCTTATATAGAGCTTTATGAGCCAACATTTAAAATGTTGCACCACTTTTATGCGTAAATGGTATACTATTAAATATATTGACAAATACATCAGAAAGCTGCGTCCACACTGGAGGAAACATATAACGTTTTGTTGCTAATTATACTGCCAGGTTGCATGAATTGTTGTTTATAATTTTTTTTACATAAACCAGCCCCTCCAGTGTGGTGACGTAGGTGAATGAAACATAGAATTTTCTGTTACTATTGGTTGCCAATTGTTTCCGGAAACTTGGACATACAGTATAATGAATGTTTGTAGACAATTTATGTAATCAACTGGCAGCAAGTATAGCAACAAAAAGTATCTGTTTCCTCCAGTGTGCTTAACGTTCATTTTTCAATTTCTTTTTTTTCAAATTCTCGAAAGTTTCTCTACCAGATATTCGATCAAGTGCAACTGGACTACAATGTACATGTAGATGTCACTCCGATTAAACGAGTACGTGTACTTTATGCAGTATAGCTGCAGTTAATTTATTGAATATTTTAACTTTTGAAAAGAACATGTGAATTAGAAATATCCAAGTCATGTCTTCTGACATTTATATTCGACCTTTTTAGCATCGGAAGTTCTATTCACACTGAGTAAATTATCCTTATACAAAAATCGATATATCTATTAATGAAATTATAAAAAGCAAATTTTAATTGGTGGCCGAACGTTTAATTGGCGTAACTAATATGCATTTCATTTTCATTGACCATAAAATGAACTCATAAAAGAGCGCTGGGGCTTTGATAAGGTCGGTTGTTTTTGTATTTTTATCGAGGGCGTGATACATCGTAAATCTACTCCATCACTGTAAATAAAGACCACGAATGAAACATGTAAAATAATGATCGTTTTTTTCTTTTCTTGCGCACTTCATGACAGACTGATGAATTGTCGCTTATTCAATCAGTTTTCACCATAGGCAATAACTTTTTTCACGTAAAATGTCTAAACCTGACTCCATCGTGATTTCAAATTTCACCGATGAAGCAAAAAAGACTAACCAAATTGCACGCGTGACAATATTTATGATCTATCCCTGGGTCAATTTTTTTTCTCATCATCTTTTATTTGTCACAATGGAATTGAAACTGAAAATGAACAACGCCTCACTAATGGCAATGCGAAATGGACGCAACTAAATGGCTAATTAATGGTACGCTCATAAAGCGCGCATCAGTGGCGCTTTAATCGGCTGCCGGGCGATAAATCTCCATTAAGCCTAATGTCGCCACGACGGTGTCGGTAAATTAACACTGGAAAAAAATAATAAGGAGAATTAAATTAATGTTTTTTAAATTAGAACGCCAACATCTGGGTTTACGGGTTGCTTATAATTGTATCAAAGTTATATTGGCTGAATGAGAGTGTACTTTGATGCGAGATAATTCTTCAGTTCGCTCCTTAATGATGGATATTCAACCTAAAAAAAAAACGGGGATCGACCCCAAACATGGTTTCAGAGCAAGTTGTTGATGAGGCGGGAAAGGTTTCGCGAACTTAAAATATATAGGATGAAAAGACACGTGAGCCTAAATAACAGAAAATCCGAGACATTATGATCGTTCCCCATTGGTACATGTGTGGGGTGTAGCATTTAGATGCTTACATAAGCTGCATTTTGTGACGTGTTAAGAAACAATGACTTTGCCCGCAAAATAATTAATTAACACACACCTTGAGAGAAATAGGTCTACGTAGTGGCGTACGTTCCTCCAAAGAATTTGGAGTGCCTGTCAAATCGAACAATTGTGTAATTTTATATAAAATGTCAATATGACATTTAATGGGTTTTTGTTTTTTTGCAAATGGCATGTCCCGACCTTGTCTTCTTGGAATATACCGATTGCATCCACTCGTCGGTGTTATGCTTCCTGAAAGATGACCGGAAGGTCGTCTCAATCCGGGCGTTGGCGAGTTCAAACTTCTAAAGAGAACAACATTTATATTAAATAATATGGAAACATACATGTTCATTTACCGTAATATAAACATGTATGTATAGAGGTGGCCCATATTGTCCCCTGCGCTAGCAGATGACCATTTCAGTAATGGTCATCTGACAAAAAAAAAAGTATGAAAGTTTTGAAATATTTTCATGACATTATCCTCGAATCGTTTGGCCTCATTGGGTGAAATTCGGAATCAGCAAGACTTGTTTAAACAGAAGTGCATGGTTTGTTTTGCTTCTGAATAAAAAAAAATTCAAAATTCTTTGCTTGCGAGATGTAAATTTATAAAAGGAAACCAAATCCAATTTACAGTATCGCCATCACAGCAACTGTACACGAAGTTTTCTCCGAATAAACTTTAAAAACTGCATCGACATTTCATTATGCGTATATTAAATCAACCCTTATATGGTTGCTGCAAGTAGATATATCGAAGTATGTAATCAAGTGGGATGGATGATAACCTCGTGGGAATTTTTTTTTAAAAAACTCGTCCAAGATTTTGGCCGAGTTATAATTGGTCATTCGGACCAATAGCTGGAGAGTGGTTTTAAGTTTGAACTAGTTTATAAGTTTCTATCCGCCCACGCCTCTCGCGCAGTAATCCCGGTACCCGGAGAGCCCCAGATACCTTTGGTGCATATAAATGCGTTCATTAATTCCGTACGTAGGCTCACCTCGTTGACATCGGTGGCCTAGAAGAGGACGGCGTAGTTTGGTCGTGCCCTGCAGTGGAGGTGGTGCTGGTGGCGTGCCTGCAAAAACATCGCACGTTTTATAATTCATTCAAATTGGAGGCAAGTAATCTGAGCGTTTTCTGTTCGCTTTCTCTTTCCTCCCCTGTTAATTAACGACCTTTTATTTGAAACGGATGAGGAGAAGGCTGGAGATTGAGATAACATTCTGAGCGTCTGACTCTCTTCACTGCGTTTGCAGAACATGGATCCGGATATATTCCCTGTGGAGTTTTCGAGATTTTGAGCTCAGTGGAGCGTACAACGTATGCTAATTTCACCTAAACAAACAATGGCAGTCGTTGCATCGAGACACGCCGACCCCTACCTGAGAGGAGCGCCGCTCTCTGAGGAGGATGAATACTCAAGCGTTTCGATGTCATTGGGGTCGTAGTGACTGATGATCTTCTCTGGTCTTGGTTATCAGGGGTCGCATTACCCATGGTGATGGTGGGGGTGCGCATCAATATACTCTCGTTGCTCGAACAGGTGGACATGGAGGAGCGCATGGTTAGATGGGTGGATGGAGGACATTTTACCTCGTTGCCCTCATGTAACGGAATCCCTCGAAAGGGGCTGTTGTTAAGAGTCTCTCTCAGATAAGCGTTTTCTTGTTTCAGGTTGGCCATTTCGCTGAAAAATAGGAATGAACCCTTATGGTACTGGAGTATGATGACTAGAGGATATTAAGACTAAATTTATTTGGATTTTCCATATTTTGTCATCGCTTTTTATAGTACACCAAGCGTTAGGCAACGTGTCACGAACGATTATAAAATACCTTTTACGTGTCCATTAACGAAGAAGTTCAAACTTGGTTTTATTCTATTACTTCGATTGAATTTCCAAAATCGCTAATTTACGACTTTTTACAACTTCTATTCAATACGTTCCCTTTTCTAGAATATTTAACTCAGAATTTTAATTTCGTAGATTGGTATGTACTCACTTTTCCAAATTACCAATCTTTTTTAATGCCGCCTGATGTTTTTCATTTAAATCGCAAATCTGTAATACATTCACTTAATGTGTGGGGTAGAAATAAAAGCTATTTTGTTCAAAACTTTATTTCGTTGTATATACTAACCCTGCTTTTAAATGCTGTCATTAGCTTCTTCCCGTGTAATTTTTGGAATTCCATTATCTAGTAAAGTGACGATATTTAAACGAAACTTAGTAAATTTATGAATTTCCTCCACCAAAGCTCTTACTCCTATGAATCTAGATGGAGCCACCGTTCAGTGCCATCCAATGATAATGCAAACGTTTGAGACGTATATGTAGACAGAATATTCAGATATTCAGCACCTACTTTCGTAAATTCCTTGAAATATTTTTGTAACATTTCATATGGCTCGGTAAAATACATCGCGACTTCTGGCTTCAACTAGAATTAGGTAGGTATTTCATCAAATATTTTTTTTCTGGCTACACAGTTAATTCTCAGCGTTATTCGGAGAATAAAAGGATATAATGAAAATTAGTTTCCGAACTCCAACGAAGATATGAATAACTAACAGTACAACCGATCGAATTATCCAGGAAATAATTATGCATGAAAAGGAACTTACCGGAGCAGTTAAGACCAAAACCATACATATCTGGCCGCATACTTTACACGGTTCTTTGTCTATAAATTTGAAGTTTATTATAAGTTAAAATTAAGCTACATGAATATGCATAGATGTGCAGGAAATGTACGAAAATTGAGTTGCAGACTACATCTGTTTCCGTAATTTATTCAGTGATGAAAATAGAAATCAATGAAATCATTTGCAATTTACTCGCAAAAGTTGCTCATTAAAGGACGTTTAACTTCCAATTAAATGCTACGAAGGAACCGGAAATAAATCAAATACATGCACCTTATTTACTGACAAATAAAACATACCTCGAACAACGCAATCTTCACAGAATAAATGACCGCAATTTGTCAAGCAAAACTTCTTACTATCTGTAGGCTGTTTGTTACAACAGTTGCAATGTACCCATTCCATTACTTTTAATTAATGCCAACAATTTAGGCTTTGTTATAAACGCAAGTTGAATCATCTGGAGGCCTCACTTTTTGGGCATATGGTATCTAATATCTTCCTATAAAAGTTAAATCGCTACGTAAAACGTTTTTAAAATTACGTCTATATATAAATAAAACTCACATCCGTAAACGTAAATAAATGGAAAAATAACCTTTTTTCAAACTCTTTCCCTCAAAAGTTTTACCAACATAACGTCCTGGTGAAAACCCGCCATCTTTCATAAAATTCGAAGGACAACAAGAGTGATACCAGAGGGCGCCACTGCACAAACCGCTCCACAGCAGACACATTTCTTTTCGTAAGCTACCTGATCCTAGCTATTGGTAATAAAGCGATACAATAGAGAACTACGTAGTTTGGATAAATTTCGCTGGAAAATAATTAGAAACATTCGAAAGGCGTTAAAAAATTTGGACGATTCGTCTCGGTGTTAGGTAACGCGAGCAAATTTATTTCGTAATCAATAAG
>JAQGBX010005936.1:0-13069 GCA_034698745.1 Megaphyllum sjaelandicum
GCTGAAATAGTGACATGGAAGAGATGATACCGGGGGAGGAAGTATAGCCCGGGCAAAGCCGGGCCTTTCCGCTAGTCATACTATATACCGGGAGGTCCATTTATCATGATTCGTTCAATACCTATTTTAGACAAAACTTATTGTGTTTTAAGTAAAAAATTGGGGCTCATTTAAAATTACAAAGGAATCCCCGGATCCCCCGTAGAGAGACCCTTCATTCTTGCATAATTCAAAAGCGCAAGTTGGTATTATTAATCTTGATAAAAGATTTTTTTGGCATCATCTTAGATGCGCAGATTCATAATTTGCAAAAAAAAAAATGAGGGGTCCCATTGAAAATTCCGAAGGGACCCCCAAGATCCCCCACAGGGGGACCGAGGGACCCTTTCTTTTTCACGTAAATTAAAAGGCAAGTTTATATTATTATTTTTCATTATAATAGTTTTTACGATTTACTATTTATTTTAAAAGATATTGAACGAATCCTGATAAATGGACCACCCGGTATAATAAATCATACAGTATAATTCAAATGTGATACATTTTCATTAGATCAAAATCCTTGGATTACATTTCAAATTTCTTTCAATCAACCTCTGCTTGTTGGTCATTTTTAGTTGCTTACAAAAACAAAAACTGAATTCTACAAATATTACCTAACAACTTGCAATCTTAGTTGTCCAAGATTTTAAAAAAGTAAATTGGGGTAAATATCGTCAAATATCGTTACTATTTTAAACAAAGTAATTCACACAGATATATGAATGAATGTTTCCATTTTTTGTCTAAGAGTAGAACATGGATGTATACAAGAAATAAGATAAACATCACAGAACATTAAATCAAGAAAAAACTAGCAATAAAGTATAATCTTTTGCTAAAGTTTCATTTTACCAATTCAATTTCAAATACCTGTCTGGTTATGAAATGAAGACTATAGTCAAATAATGCCCAGATCCAAAACTTCCGTGGTATTGATACGTCTTTATCAAAAGGGCATCCAAAAAATGGTGACACTCTGTTAGTTGTACTGTAATTCATTATTCTCTATTCAAAATAGTAATGTTTAATGTCAGCAACCAGGAATGCAGAAATTATTCTGCATTAGTTCTGCGAAAGTTACTACAAGAAATAACTTATCTCATTTGCTTACCATTCTGTCTTCATGTCTTTGGGGGTCATTGAACTGAATAAAAGCGTCCAAATCAAGTAAAAGACAAGCTGGATGAGTGTCTAAACGGTAGAAGAAAATTGCATCAAAAGGTAAATTTCCAAAAACTATTGACGATACATTAATCAGAGGTTTTCCAAAAAACTTACGCTCTTTTAAGATTTTAACAATCTCTTCCGTTGTATTCTTTAAAAATGCAAAGAAAGCATTATTTGATATGTTCATATACTGTACAATTCCCTGTTATGCTTCTATTTTTTCCAAAAAATTTAATACGTATGAGTCTACTTAGGGTTCAGAACAAATCTTCTATTTCATTCTAGGAAACACAGAGTTGGCTAAATCATATTTAATGTTTTTTTTGTTGATAAAACGCATCAAACGTGGTGTAAACGAGATAAAGGCCGTTTATACAACTAATAAAAGATGAAATTTACTGTCGGAATTTTCATCAAGGGTATCTTGAAATCGTATCATATTTTGAATAATGTATTTTATTCAAAAAGTATTTAATAATTCACTTGTAAATTTTGAAGTGGAAAAAAATTTCCCTTTTAAACAGTTTGAGTAATTTATTAACTTTGTGTAAATATGCTAAGTTTGTTTTGTGTAAACACTGACATGCAAACTATCCAGGCATTTGCTGACCTTGATAAGAACCGTTTAATAAGTTAATACCTAGGGTATATATCTGCAATATTTCCATAAAACCTAAATTTGTTCAATAACTTTTGGCAGTGTACATATTGACCTCAAGAATGAAGCAAACCTGCATTAGTTCATTTTCATTCCTTACACTGGAAGAGATTTTTTTTAAAAAAATTGACATTTTGGCTGCCATATTATTTATGAAATTAATATCAGTTTTATTCTAGAATCTTTAAGCAATATGAGAAAAATAAAACAAGGAAACCCAGTAATCAGAGTATTCAGAAAAGCTAATCAAAAAGTTCTCAAGATGGAAAACCAACATATTTTACAGTTTATCATTTTAGATATAATCTGTATAAAAACTGCATAAATATCAAATGAATGTCAGGTTATTCTTAAATAAAGATGTAGTTTTGCAGTTCCTAATGGCAAAACTTTGGACCAGAGTGCAAAAATAGCAATTTCACCATTTGGTGCAATCAATTTTTTGGTCAACCCTTCGTTTTGACCATTTGCAGACATGCCTAACCCAAAAAGATGTTATAGGAGTCATTGGAACTGCTAGGTTTTTTTTTTTAAACTAAACATTTTTACCTTCCTAACAGTTTCCAGATCCAGTTGTCCAGTAATCATTACTGCAACTGATACAACAGGGACACAAATTACGCATTGCAATCCTAGGTTTTGCATGCATGATCGTCCTTCATTTTGCAAATGCAATATGTTTAAAACAAATGCAATCAACTTACCGAAACTATAAATAAATGCTTGCGTGAGCAATCCAGTGGGTGGATTACTCCCGAAGAAACGCATTTTATTTCAGCTGAGAAGATGCTAAAGCAGAGTGAAAAGATCTGATGAGATTCTTGTTTACGAACATCTAAATCTCGGTCAAGGTTATCCCAGGCGTTCATCCATTTCTTAAAGAGATTTCCAGAAGCCCCCTCTGCTGGAGACAAGTGACGAAATTAAAGTGCAAGAGTAACCAAAGGAAGTGATAAATCGATTCAACTCTCAATCTTCTGGTTGTGACTTTCAGAATTTGCCACAAATTTGTCGAAAGCCACGTCCCAAAAAATTTTTTTTTAAAAGAATGCAAAAGTTCACAAATGCTTCAACTTATGATTTTAATTTTTTTTAATCCTTACATCCTCATAACTTCAATATTCAAAAAGATTGAGAGAACTTTTCATCGTGAAATGCATTGCAAAATACATGTACATTTATCGATATTAAAATGCATTTTGCAATGTGTCATACATTTTAAAATGCTTTTCTTTTCAATTAGACGAGTAAGCATTTTGATGGGGTACGTTTCCCAAACTGTTTAGGATCTGAAAATCTGCACTAAACATTTCTTCAAACTCAACACAACTTTAGTACAAATTTATGGTCAAAATAGGGTTAATAGTGATTGCAGAAATTCTGTTTGAACGAAGTTTCAAATAAACTTTTTAATCTTTTTATATCATGTGCATTACACGTGCAACAGAATGGGTGCAAATATTAAAAATCGGATACGGGTACATATAGTAACCATATAGTTTGCGGAACTCATGATGGTGCCCTAACCATTCGGCCCCATGCAAGGCCCATTTCAAGGGCCTTTAGGTCCTATGTCTTAAAAGGCAATAGCTACGAAGAAACAGTCAATCAGAAAGTTGTAGGGCGTCTAAAAATTAGTTTAATGGCTCCATTTGCAACATTTAATTATCGATCGCCACACAGGCCCACACTCAGTAACACAACAAATGACTTTTGGTTTGACATTGCAGGAAAGCACAATTCCTAAGCTTCCCTGCAATGTAGCGGTGTTATGCATGGGTGCAAACATACAAGAAGCCCAGATGCCCTTGATTAATAATTTAGTAACAAGTACTGCTTACATCTGTACAATTTTTTCAAACACAAATATAATAATATATGTAATAAGATCCTACCTTGATCCTTGTCGAAAGATTCGAAATTCATTCCTGGACTTACTTGGGTTGGATAAAAAGTAGTAGCAACATGGTGGTCAAGGGATGGATACAGGTTTTGTGGAGACGATAATGGACTGTGAGATGTGTTGACAGTTGCTTGTGATGTTTCCTTAAAATGTTGGAGGGTAGTGTAAGAGCCCTGGTAAGCTTGCAAATCTGGAACTTCATTCCTGGATAAAAATTAATGTCGCATGAGGTCGTAGTGCACAAGACTGTTTTCAGGGACTGCGTGAAACGTGTGGCGATACAGCGTTGTCATATTACACAGTTGCATGATGGGTGAAAGTGTTCCATGAAGGAAGGGATAACATCCCACACGACCCCATGTTAACAGCCTCCTAAATCAGGTATTTAGATCCCTGCTGGATGTTGATCACTGATGGCCATGGAGGTAGGCGTAGGCCCGCGTATCCTTCAAAACCATGGGCCACATCATACATGACATCCACGAGCATCCCTGGTTTCCAATGAAAGTGTGCACTGCACACATATGACTTCCACGGCGTAATACTGAGTACCTCAACCGCAGATGGTAAATGCTGTAGTCTAATGCAATTTCTTGTAAAGCCACCATCGTCCGGCACTCAGAGAAAGCAAAGACATTTTATGGCAATGGACTCATCGTCCTTCTTAACAATGCGAGAAGAAACACTGCTAATACTGTAAAGGAGCTCCTTAATAACATGAGCATATTCCGACAGAGTACGATTCATCTGCAATTTCCCAATTAATTCTTAAATCGCCACTTCAAAGAATCCTAAATTAAACGTTCAGCCCTTGAAAGATCAACATACCACCAAAATGTTACTAAATTTTGGGATTTTTACAATGCTTATTTTTTTTTTTAAAAGCATCATTGGTAAAGGTTCGCTCTAAATAAAACTATATTCCATGAACACGATCTCATCACATAAATTATGACAGATTCAGATAGAATAATTGGATAAACTCCCAATTATGAGAACCGAGAAAGCATTGCTCGAGGATCACTGCGGAGTTCAGTTGTAGAAACTTATAATTTATTTTCTCTCTCTACAAATCTTTTAGCAGAAAATATTTTTTTCAATAACAATGGCTCAATGACTAGCTTTCATTTATACATAAAGCTTAAGGGAAGCCATAAGGAAATACCAATTTTGGTAATAGATAAAAATAAGTGAATCTTAACAAAAAAAAAAAGAAAAGCTGGAAGCCACACAGTTAAATTTTCAAAATTTAAATGCAAAACCAGCAACAATTTACAAACAATTTAGTAAATGAATATGTATGCTGTACAGATATGCACTGTATCTGGTTTGGATTATCAAAAAAAATGTATATATATCATATGGCACAAAAAATCTGTTCAACATATCAAAAAAATAAAACAAATAAACAGCAGGAAGTTCATCGGATTCAAGTTGTCAATGCTGCACAATTTGAAACGTTTTCAGACCTTGCTCTTATTTTGGTCTACAATTAGATAATAATTGGTAATATCAGCCAGGTTACACAGGTAATTTCGAGGAGAAATAAAATAATTTTTAAATACCTCCATTTGAGAAATACTTCGGAATAAGATCCTTGTACAAATAGAAATCTTCGTCCATAAAAACACAGAATATAACTCTGTCGATCTAGAAGATGTTTTGACAAAACAAAAATTATTGCACAATGCTTTCTCTAAACTAAGTCAAAAGACATGCACACCTGAAGAAATATTACCAAATTTCAGTTGTTAATTTGTTTAGTTAAATGAAAATTATCCACAAACAATTGCACATATATTATTAAAAATGAAATTAATTATTTATTTGCAGTATTATTATTTATTGAAATTACGATTAGAAACTTCTTAAAAAGTCTTAAAATTATATGCCAGTCTAATATTGCCAACTTTTTGGCAAAAAAGCGTGTGTTTCTGCCTAACGAGGGCAATGAAGAAATAAAACTTCACAAATCATAATTACATGAGCATGGTTCTCGACCAAAAAGGACTTTACTGTTGTCAACGCGATTTTGGCAGCTGGCTCAATCGGGAAACCTAGTTGCACGAACGAAGTAAGATTATGTTAAAACTATAGATAAATTGGGTAGAAATATTTTTTGCATTAAACAGTTACATAATAATCGTTCCTCCCCCATTTAATAGCAACATTTTGTGAAATAAACATTCACATTTTCTTGCTAAGTATCGTTAAATTACTCGCATCAATGTAAGCATATGTCTATTAAATTTGTCTAAATATGAATATTCTGGTTAACCCTCTATTTGCATTGTATATTAAAACCAGCAACTACGAGCCTTTTTAGATCCAATGTTGAAACCAACTTTTGACCAAAAGAGTTTTTGTTTATCAATCTAATTTTTATTCCTCGGCACACAATTTTTAAAATAACTAAAAAACAGAACCATCTTGAGTACACATACCATAAATTCCAGTTGAAATACAAGGAAATGCCTAAAAAAATATTTATAAAAAAAGCACACAATGAGTTCCAAGATCTGTTGAATAAAATTATAAAGAACAAAATACTGACCACACTCCTTAATTTATGTTCCCTAACAAGTCGCAGTGAATTGCTGTAGCACTGCTTTAATTTGTCGTCATTTTGGCCCATTGGCCCAACAGTGTGAATAACATCTGTAACGAGGATATAACCCAGTAAATATAACTTTAATCTTAAGAAATTCACCCTTTTGAAACATAACAGTCATACGTACATTTACTAGGAAGATCATATCCTGAAATCATAGAAAAAGAGAAAATGTTACTCGGAATCTTAAAAGCTTACATTTGAGATGGGGATGTGATTCTCGGATAATTAGCATGCAAGCAACTAAATTTCCCAAGTACTTGTAACCCATGTTTTAATTTTTAAAGATAAAAACACATCATATAAGAATGAAAAAAATGCAAGTAAATTATACACACTTTTATTACATAACTTATCTAATAGAACTTGAGATGGGCGAGCTGAAATTGAGTTGTTACAGGTTTTATGGTGTCGAAATGTCGAGTTTGAGCAACTATTTCTGAGCCTTGAAGTTCGGAATATCAATAATTTCAAGTCCGAAAAAAAATTAGCTCGACTCACACAATTTCTGAGTTGGTAAAACTCGAGCAATCCATTCCAAACAAAACTCACTTACCTCGACTTGACCCTATAGTTCAGTTCGCCTATCTCTAATTCCTGTTTCTAATTTCCAAAAATACAATTTTTTTTGTAATCCATATATGCTCTACAAACTTTTTTGTAGAGAAATTAAATTTTAATTAAAATGACGTTTTTTTTCAATTCATAAAATTTGAAAATCATTTGATATCCAACATGATTTCTTATCACAATCCTTCATCATCCCTTCAAAATTCTGGCAAACAAACGTTGAAATGTGAGGGGAAAAAACATAGAAGCTAGGTGATAGATAATTTTTTACATGATTGTTACAACTCCAGGATAGTCAAAGCTAACATACGGTAATCTAGATTCTAGACTCAGGTTCATATAGTTGTCAACTCTACCTTCAGTTATTTTGGCCTCCCCAGTATTACAGCCTTTTAATTCAACACACGCCTTATACAATTCATTCCCAGCAGCCCTATGTATGGCTCCATCAACTGCATTGTTTAATAAATAAAACTTGCATCAAATTCAAATGTTAGGCTCATTTTTTATAACTGAGAAGACAAGAGACCGTGGCATCTTTTACCTCCGCCTCCACCGCGCAAACTTCTGTTAGCAGCATTGACAATAGCATCAATTTTTAATGTTGTGATGTCACCACGCCATAGAGAAATTTTTGAAGCCAGATCAACTTCCTTTGGAGTTTCTAGAAGAAAAAAATTGTTATTTACAGTGATGACGAAGTAAGCATGATCAAACGGACATCAAACCATACCAGAAGTAGGATCGGGTTTTTCGGCTTGAGAAGCTGCACATTGTGACCACGTGGGGATGCGGTCTAGCGATACAAAATTCTGGCCACGTTTGGATGGTTTTTGATCTTTCTCAAATTGGATTTCTATTAGAAATATGTACATGCAAAGAAAAGAAAAGTTCAAACTGGAATCTGATGAACACAAAGAAAACTATGACAAAGTCATCATTTGCCCACTAACACGAGTAACTGGCAAAGAAGTTTCTAAATTTCAAAAATCAGTATTTGAAACTGCTTCGGTAATACTAACACAAAACCTCTGTACAATACCAAGAAATTAACGGGACAAGGCAGCTAGCAACAAGGAAAATTCAATTCAAAACTTTCAGAAGCATTTTATTACAAAGTTGGTAGCATTATTCATTACCCATAAAATTCAACCAAAGTACGTGCAAGTAGGCCCTATTCTTATCGCTTTGACAAATGAGGAAAATCCAGAATGTTACATGACAAAAAATTACAATAAAATATCATTATCTGGGATCAATAGAGGAAATGAGACATTTGTTTTTCGCAAATGGGAAAATCCACATCATTACGCGTTAAATTCTCGCATAAAGCAATGCTTGTAGCCTTATTAATATTTTATGTAGAAATTGAACTTCTATTAGGAATATTCATACACTTCTATAAAGAAAAATTCAACATGAAACCAGCTAAAAACTAAGAAAAAATATATAAATTATTTTAAACATTTCAAATATGTTTCAAAAATGTTTCAAAGAAGTTTCTATGTGCCAGAGAAACAGCAGCCAAAGTTGCTTCAGTAAATCCAGTAATGATAACACAAAACACAAATTAATGAGGCCAGATAGGTGTCAAAAAACAAAACACAGAATATAACTTTTGTGATGCACAACATGCAAAGACTGTTGGAGGAAGTAGGCCTACATAAAATATAGTCTTGTCGATTTTTAAACTTTGTTAAATGGGGAAAATCCACTATGGGGAAGTTAAGTGACATAAAGTACATGTACATTGTATTGTCAACATGTTATCATACTATCTGGGAAAGACGCAGGAAATGAGACAAATGTTTGTCTCAAATGGGAAAACCCATATCCCCAGTAAAAAGAGAAGTAAAAAGAGAAGTTTAAAGGCCTACTGTACTTTGAAATGCCATAATTGACAATCCACTTTTTATACTGATATAGCATATTCAAAGTACACAGAAATAAAAAAAAATCAATTTCTTTCTTGAATGTTAATGTTTTAAGCTTGTCGACATTGCATATAAATAATAAACCTGAGTCCGTGCCTTTTTTGTTCAATAGAGATGGTTTCATAACTCTGCAACATGCACATTTTGGTAGAAGCAGAAAACTGAATACAATTATAGAAGCAGCAGAAGTGCAGCTAAATTTTAGAGGAAACTTCAATCATTTGCCAGACAGCAACTTTGTAAAACTTTAAAAAGTAAAGCCTGCATAGCTAATATGAGCATCAAACACTCATGAGGTTTTTTAGCACCAGCATATAACGTTGAAACGTTGTGCTGCTACTTTTATGTCAATCAGCAACGTTCTTGTTAATAGGTGTGTGCTGCCTCGAACTTTTTTCCAGCTGTGTAGGTTGAATCTACCTTGACTGGAACTTGTATGTGCAAAACATTTCGATAGGTTTGTGATGTCCCATGTTTATGTAAAGGTGTTGTGATATCACGAGTTGACCATCCTAGCTGATTCCAAACTCAAACTATCTTGCGTAGGCTATATTTTTCAAAATCCCAGCCTGTGTAATAAAAATGGGGATAGTTGGGGAACGCAATGGTAAATTACTTCGTAAAACCCTATAATCATACCGTTTCAATGACAAGGAGTTTGTCATTTGAAATCTCCACAAAGTCAGCCTCGACTCTAGAATATTTTGATAAGATTAGTCAAGATAGCAAGCTGCTACGTAAGTGGCACCTTCGAAATAAAGTTGCAATTCTATGTTACTTAGCATGCAATGAATTAATCAAACTGCAGTTTCCCGAGGTAACAAAGGTTTACATTTCTTTGAAAATGTATGACTCATCACTGTGAATTTTCCCCTTGAAGTATGACTTGTCTAAAGTTTTCAATTTCAAAAAATTTAAAATTCCCCCTTTCAGTTTAAAAAAATAAATAAACACGAGGACAATATTTCAAAACAATACAACGCTTTTTTTGAAGTTGTGTATATATTATTTTCTGGCTTATGAGGTCTCTAATTAGGATCAGACACGACTGAACAGATAATATTAAAATATCATTTTGATTTTTTTTTTAAAATTAAGAATTCGATTTTTCTAAAAATTAATTATTACCCACCTATCTACGGCTATTCCAATCACATTTTTTTTTTAATAAAGCAAATAAGCTAGGGAAAAAATGCCAAATCACACGTGCAAAGATTGCAGGGTAGCCACTCAAATTTGATTCTTCATATCCCTGACATTTACTGACATTTTTCTTGCTATTTTTCAGATTTGTTTGAAACCTGACAAATTTTAAAGAACAGTAATTTTAAATTTAAAAAAAAAAATTTGAAATTTTTTTAAATATTAGGGTTTAAAATATGATATGCGGTGGTGTTTCATAGGAAAGACAATAATATCCCTGACATTTCAAACATATTTCACATTTTCACTGACATTTACTGACACATTTTCAAATCCCTGACATTTAATGACTTTCCAGAAAGTGGCAACCCTGTCATGCACATTAGTTTATCAGATTTTCGACTCCTCTTCTCTACCATCTTAAGACCCTTTCAAGATATGAGTCTGGATAGCGCAGTGCATAGCATGATGTCTCCATTAATGGTAGGTCTCAGGATCGAAACCGGGTAAGTTTCAATAATTTGCTTTAAAATTAATCCTGTCTATGTATGTCAATTACAAGTATGATTGGAGAATTAAAAGTCTCTCAGGCTGATAAGTAATTTAATTTTTTTGGATTGTAATCGATGCATTGGACATGCATAACGAAATGCATTGGAAATGCATTATATTGTCTGAATTTCAATGAATTTTGAAATGCATTTTACTTACATGTGGGATGCCCCCCTTCTTAAACAGTGCATAGTACTCACTTTTAAGAACATCTACATCCATTGGTTCAATACGACAAGTGTTTTTAAAGTGGTCTAAAAGCACAACAACACGTGGCATTTTAGCACCTTAGCATTGAGCACTATTTGAGCTAGATGCAGTGCTGCCAAACTACAGTTAAACTGAGCTAGAACCAGTTAATATGTTTAATGCACTTGCCCTAAGGTAAAATAATATAATAATTTGCAACAATTCTTTGATTTTGTGAAGGGTATTTAGGACTTTAAGGACTTTTTTAAGACTTATGACTTGTTTGCCACCCTGTATAATGTCTTTTTTTTTTCAAAAAAGTAGACGAAGCGCTGACTTTGCACAGCCGTTTAGTTAATTGGTACTTCATGTTGTCTTGTAAGGGCCATTCCATGGAAGACCTATACTCTGTCTTAAAGGGTGTTGTGACTGGCTTCGTTTCCAACATCCCATGCTCCTTGAGAAGTTGCGCTATCTTGCTGTGCTGATGAAAAAAACTGTTGAGGTGAATAACAGATAGGGCTGCTGTAGGTTGTCTTTGGTTGTGCAACATTAAGTTGATTGTAGTGGATTGCTGGATCAAATCGATTGTATTCTCACTGGATCAAAAGCAGAAGCCAACTTGGCTTTTGAAATCAAATGCTGTCTTTAGCACATTACTTGTAGTCCAGGCTTAAAGATTATGGCTGAGGAGAGAAAGCATGGCATAACCATCCCCAAGGAGAAGTATTGTAGCAATGGCTGTCAGGTGGAAAATCTAGAAGTATCCACATGGCAGACAGCTGGACAGCTGATTGGCTGGTGGCTTAATGGCTGACGGCTTAGTAGCCAACAGTTGACGTAAAAACAAAGTGCCACAGAAGTTTGCTTCAACAGAAAAACACCCTTCTCACTAACTGGATCCCCAGATAATGTGATGCTTCCCTCAAATCCTTGGTAGTCAAGTGGGCGTTGAGTTGTGAGCAAACTGCACACAACTTTCTTTTTCACCCGCAATTAGTAGATCATCGATGTATAGAAGCACATGTCATGCAGTTGCTTGGTTCTATTCCGGTAAAGTGACTGGATAAGATTTGCTTTGCTTGAAACCCATGCTGCAAAGTGCATATGTAGCCATCTTGTTCAAAGCTTGAGCTGCCTGCTTGAGCCCATAAATGCAACGCTTCAGTCGGAGCACCATTTCTCCTTGCCCGGTTCTATAAAACCTGACAGTTGCTCCATGTACAGTTCCTCTTGAAGATTGCTTGACATCTACGTGATGACCAGTAGGCATTGTATAGCTGCAACACTGAGCAACACCTGAACAGTCTTGTGCTTCACCACTGGTGCAGATGCTTCTATCCTCACTGTACCGCTGCGAAAAATCTTCACAATTAGTTTTGCCTTGTAGGTGTGAACTACTCCGTTCACATCAAGTTTCACCTTTAACAACCATTTTGATGACACTGCTCTGCATCCTGCAGGAGGTTTAGCCAGCTTCAACACTTGATGCTTATTGGGCGCTGCCATTTCTTCATTGTCTGCTTGCACCTATTTATTTTGCTCTTTGTGCTAACTCCATCAGTTCTTTCTGTAAAAAAGGTTTTCGCACCGAGTGAAATTGTACCTTGTATGAAACCTGCTTTTGTTAACCCTCTGGGACTCGTGTTGGCATAACTGGTTGATACTTTGACCTTCGATAACATATGTCTATATCCAAATCTATGTAATCAATATGTGCTACATTACATTTTCTGAAATTTCTTTTTCTGGCTTTGATACAATTTTACCATCCTGGATCTCTGCTCCCTTAATCATTCCCTTGACTTTTGGGTCGACTAACTCGATGATGCGGAAAGAGTAGCTGATCCATCCCTATGCTCAAATAGTGTCCTTAAGATGCTTTATCTTGGGAGGTGGTTCTGCAGGGATGCCATGGCGCAAACTGCCTCATCCCAGAACCTTTTGAGTAGACTTGCATCCAGCAGCATGCAATTGCCATCTTGACCAGAGAGCAATTCTTCCTCTCTGCAATTCTATATTTCTGTGGCATGAATGAAACCATAAACTGATGCTCAACTCCCTCTTGCTGTAGAAAATTCTGTAGTTTATGGTTGACATACGCTTTTCTGGTGCCTATGCGTAACTTGGCAGGCTTACACCCATAGGCATCACCCATACAAAAGTAATGTGCAGAAATTGACCAGAAAAATATCCCAATGCATTTACTGCAGAAACGTTTACGCACAATTCTGATCAAATTCTGACAATTTTTATTCCCAGAAAATGTTTCACATAATTTCTCACCATAATTCTGCATA
>JAQGBX010005937.1:0-13066 GCA_034698745.1 Megaphyllum sjaelandicum
TTGGGACCAATGTTAGACCAGTAAAATTTTTTGCAATTACACTTTATGGAGGTTTTTTGATTTTATACATGGGTCCCCCTATGGCGGGTCCAGCATATTTTTTTTTTATTTTAGAGAGGATTTCATTTTACACGGGTTTATTTTAGACAGGTTCTACTGCACTCGAAAAGTCCAAAATGCGGCCATCAACCAGATCTCCAGTTCATATAAATTCCCCCCACCCCCCCCCCCAAAAAAAGTGTAGGAAAAACGAGAAGGTGGTCATCGACAAAAATACTATTTAGAGGACATTATCTCGTTTTCGTCCACGCGTTATGTCCGAGCGAATGTCCAGCGTATGTCCATAATGGAGGAAGAAGTAGGAAAAAAAATTTAAAAGCTGCACTCAAGACGATTGGTTATTTCCTAGTGGAAATTGAAGATGATTTCGGACTTCAGATTTTGGTCCCATCGAGCGAAAAGACGATGACCATTCGTCCGTGAACGGCTGGACACTGGCCGTAAGAAGCAATAAAAGAAAAAAAAGCCATATTCCCTAGCGGATATTTTGTTCAATTTTTTTTTTATTTTTAGGACTTCTAGTTGAACACGTGAACCACGTCAAAGCTCATTAGTTGAATGGATCGGAAAATAAAAGAGTAGAAAAATAAAGGACCTTCTCCAAGAAATCATCGGGGAATTGACCGGATGTAACGAAATACCCCAATAAGTGCCCTTGTTTCTTTTCCTTGTCCGAGAAAAACAACATTTCGTCCACTAGGAATAAAAAGCCAAATATTGCTACTAATGCGTGGTTATCGGACACCGATTTCGTGAGAAAACTTGCTTGACAAACGACTTAACGGACATTTGGAATCAAATTTCGATTTATGACGCTTTTTTCTGGCACTAAAAACTAAGTTTTGTTTTGTCTGGGGGGGATTTGAGAAATGGACATTTAGGAATAAGATTTACAGACTTGGAAAATAACGAAAAATTTCGATATTTATGGAAACCAATAGTTGGAATTCTAACATATCATGGTGTAAGAATTTGATGTCGTGAATATAATTTTTTTAATGTTCTGTGTTTGAAAAACTTATAAATATATGTTCCATATGTAGTTGTTAACAAGATGGAAGAAAAACTTTTTTTTTTCTAAAATTTCATAATTCATTTAAGAATTTTGGTTTCGGTCAAAATGAACTTGTTTCTGCACATTTGACAATTCCAAATATTAGAAATATTTGTTAAAAAATTCAATAATTATTACAAATTACTGAAATTCATACATTTCAATAAATCGAAAAATTGTAGTTTATAAATGGAAAAAATCCTTACTTTTTTTTATAAAATTTTATAATCAAAATAAACTTGTTTCTGCACAATTGACGATTGCAATTATCAATAATTATTGTTATAAATTCAATAATTATTAAAAACGTAGTAGAATTATTGCATTCAAATAATTCAGACGAATTAACTGTAGTTGACGATTCCGATTATTAGAAATTAGTGTTTAAAATACAATAATTATTAACAAATTTTAAAATTATAACATTCCAATAATTTGAAGATTCCAATTATTAAACGTTATTGTTAAAATTAAATAATTATTAAGAATTATTAAAATCACACTGTATTAAACTCGTATAATTTAAAGAAATCCTTATATTTTATAAAAGTTTTTTATTCTAGTTATAGTTGCTAAAAAGTAACAAATTTTAGTCGATTCATCTTTGGACATCGACGAAAACACAACCAACTCTTTTAAACTTTTACGTAAAATGGTTTTTAAATTTCTTAAAATTTTAATCAAATACAAAATTATATAAAAGATAAACTGCGTGTATCGTGACATAACTTATCCACTACTTGAGTATTTACGTCAATATCACAATTCCGCATACATAAACCCTCACCCCCCAAACGTTTCCGGATAATCGACTCCTCACATAAAACTTGACTATAAGCTTCGAAACATACATGTACATGGAGTTTTCCAACAAATGAGCTTGTCACATGGCTCTAAACTAAAATAAGAAATCAGAAAATAACTAAAAACGACTATAAATATTGCTACGATGGTCATCGTAACCGGACACAGGCCATTTCTCAAGAAAATGTGCTGACCAAAGACTAAAATCCAAAACGAATCAACTCAGGCTTTTGTCTTTCTTCACTAGCACTAAAAACTAAAACTTATAAAAGTAAGTATTTCTCGGTTGGGGAAATCCTGGATTTAAGACCAATTTCGCGACTGGTCAAGTGTCCACTCGGAAGCCGTTATAAACGAGAAAAACGAATCAAAAAGGCTTCGAGTGAGCGGAAATACTCGACAATTTGTAGGACAATTTTGGACTTAATTGAACTTGGAAAGTAGACAAATACCACAGAAGCCTCCAGTTTTCAGCAAAAATAAAGATCTTACGAGAGTCTGAAACTCAAAAACGTTTTAGGCGAGTAAAGAGTCCTTATTCAGTGAGAATAAAGAGAAAAATTTACTATAAAATCTCATTTTACATTTCTTTCATCTTTGGATATTTTAGACACAAGTGTATGTTAAACATACTCGACCTGAAATTCGGAGAAAGTGTAGGTTCTTAAAATCAGAAAACAAGTAATGTTACCGATAAAAAAATTACCAAACAAATAAAACCTAATTTTTCATAACTTAATAGGTGCAACGATTTTACACAAAATCTGATCTGAAATTTTTATCTTAAAATCAGATCTTAAAATTTATAAATTTAAAATTTGACTTTAAAATATTGTTTTATTTGATTTTTGGAAATGAAGTTGATAACGAAGTGCATAGTAATCTACTGTCTTAAAAAACATGTACTAAAATTTTTAAAAAAAACCTAAACTATCTGAATTTCAAAAATTTTGTTTTAAATTTATGTTACGTAAAAATTAAAAATTAATGCTGGAAAATGTTGAAGACATGTGATTTCTAAACTTAATGAACAACAACAAAAATATTTTTTAATTTTGAAAATATCGACTTTTTTTGCAAATTTTAGAGACAAAATTCTCCAAAACGAAAATTTGAAACAACGAATTTTTCCAAAAAAAAATTAGACAATTATTACTAAAACTAAATCCTATTTTCCAAAAATATACATGTATTTTTCCAAAGAACGATAATACCAAAGAAGTATTTTTGACAAAAAAACTGCACAATTAACGTTATGATATTTTAAAAAGTAAGTGTTTGAAAGTTCATGTCATATATTAGAAAATTTTAACATCTTTTACAGATTATCCGTAAAAAATACCCCGGATAATCGAGTCTACGGTTAAGACTAATGACGAGTCAAAAGTTGGGACAGAATTTCACGCTCATTACACTCCTATTAAAAGTAAAATAAGAAAATGGGAAATTTGTTTACTATAAAGCTAGTCTATTTCCATATTCAGCAATTTGAAAACCTTGCTCAAGGCTTAAAACCGTCTTAAGTGATGTCACACTTGACTGCACCCAAAACTGCGAGAAGCGCGTGAGATTAACAATTTGTGACTGCATCTTTTGCATCATTAACCCTATTGCCCTCCTTAAAAAAAATCAGAAAAGGGTTATTTAGCATATTACGAGCTTAACTGAGCATCACAGGCTTTTCAAAAACCCTTTTTTAATTTGTTTTCGACGTTCTCATTTTCAGCCAAAATCGGAGAAAGTTTAAACGTAGACTAAAAATCGATATTGGCGAAGATATAATTTACTGATGCAGCCAATGAAGAATCAAAACTAAATCCTAAATTACAAAATTTTACACATGGATGTCCACCTAAATCCATAATTTTTTAATCTTGGAATCTGTGTGAATAAATGCTTAAAGTCCAAACAAAATATAACATAATGATTTTGTGACAATATGATAATGCATAGTTAACAAATTATTCCACAAAATTTAGAGAATAAACAAAAAAAAATTATTTTGGATTAATAGTTACAAACATTTACAAAACTACCAACATGAAAATACAGTACAATGCATATACTGCGAGTAGTTAATAAAGAGCACATTTGTGAACCAATTGTTGTAATTTTTAATGTAAAATTGCTGAATTTTATTGGAGTTTTGGACTAGCCAGCCAAAAACTTGATAACAAAAGCATAGATTGGACTAAATTCTGACAGACATTGGGTCTGTCAGAATTTAGAATTTTAAGACCCCAAAAGCGTGATGTTTGTCAAAATATACAAAATTTTGAATTTTATTCAACAATAACTCAATTTTGACTAATATTTTTCCAGAACTTAGTCCAATCTATGCTCTCGTTATCAAGTTTTCGGCTTGCCGGTATCACCTGAGCTTTTAAGTCCAAGCCAACTTCCTAGTCCACCCACCATTGTTCAGCCTAAAATCAGTGTTTGAGCTAGCAACCGGTTCTCCAGGTCACACTCAGTATTCCAAACAGCCATCAGTTTGTCAGTTTACTTACAGTTCTTAATCTAAGATCTTTTTACGTCCTTTTAAACATTTTCCTTAGCAGTACTTGTCGCTTCATAATCCAATTTTACCTTAACTTAGCACATACGGTACAAATAATTAGATTTTTTTGCCTTCGTTGATATCAACAATGGAGAAAAACCCCGTTGTCAGTTCAAAAACCGACTACGCTCGACCTTATGATCTGAGAAGCTTCGAGTAAATGAATCGCAAAAAATAACATATTTATCGATCCGTGATAACAGGTTAGAAGAGGAAATTGGCCCGCTGCATCAAAAACTTTTTTTTCGTATCATCTTAACTGCTCCTGAAAGGGCGGCAAACCATGCAATCTCAGGTGCACGCACTGTTTGCCCACCTTGGATTTTTTCAAGGGGCAGCAAAAAACGGGCAAACCGTGCAAGCTTAGGTGCACGCAATGATTGCCAACCAACGTTATTTCAAGGGGCAGCACATCACACAAAAATAGAGCTTTAAGCAAAAAATTGACAAAAAATCAAGTGATTTGGCAGCTCGATAATAAAGTGGCTTTATTACGACTCTTCTCACTGAACACGAGTCTTAACTTGACGTGGGGGGCACACGCTATCCCCTAATTAAGGAACAAAACGAAAAATGAGCAGAAAAAGGGAATGAGGGGAAGCTATTTATTCAACGTCTTCTCTCGTTTCCTCTGCTAGTTTCAAATTGAAACGCGTAGCAACGTTTCATTGGAGCAAACCCCATGATTTTCCAATTGAGACGCAATTATTTCCTACCCAACGACTTAAAACGCGAGAAATTTCTCCCTCGTTACACGAAGGGAATTTCACCTACGAATATGGGATGTTTCCACGAGTTGAAAACCTAGTTTTCGGAAATGCCAGTTTCGTTGCTTGTCTCACTTCAATTGGCCGTTGAAATCGTGTTACGGAGAATGTTACGCGGCGTAAAAAGTTAGAAGAAATTATCTTGAAATTGAAAGAGGAAATAAAACATGCGTTTACTTCTGCAATTACTTCTAAGGGAGAATTTTCCCTAATAGAAATTCGTTTCTATTTGAAATGTTAGTCTCAACTTCCAGCCACATAGGAATTAAAAAGGAATATTAAGATTTAGAATTTATCAAAACCTTCGAAAAACAAACACTCAGATTACGAACAATTCACACATACGAACATTCCCTAGCATGACTCTTCCCTCAAATTACAAATTTCCGATTTTAAAAACATCAGTATATTTCTTAAACTTCAATACTTTTCAGACTAACTAGTTAAAAATCCCTTCATGAAAATTCTCTGTAACTGGTCAGTGCCATTCTGTAACTCTATTGTCTATTGTTTTCAGTGACCAGTGTGTATGTTGTCGTTTTTGCAATTTTTACATTGCCAATGTACCCTAAAAATTGAATAGATAACAGATGAGTCACGTTGCATCTTGCTTTAACCATTGGACATGATGATTCTGTACTTTTTTACTACATGTATTACAGTCTACATGTATAAGTGCAGTGTACATGTTTATTATTTTATTTTAATTCAGACATTCTTTGTATGGTGACCACCTGTGTACAGTGACCAACAAAGCATTTTTTTGGTGGTCACTCTTAACAGGTTTTACAATAATCAAAAAAATGCTGTTGCGAACTTATGAAATAAATCGTTTTTTTAAATTTTCCTATTTCTACAAACAAAAATTTTTAAACATCTTTTACCTTTCTTAATTTATGAAAACAAAAATTCTGCAGAGAAATAAAAAAAACTTATCTTTCAAATTTTCAAATCTGTGTTTTTTATTCGTATATTAAAAAATCAATTCATTTTTGTGAAAATTTTTCGTATTGGCTTTAATTTTTTTTTTTGATAAATTTTATTATCTCAGAAAGTGAAAAAAAACCTAAAATCGTCGGAATTCCGTGTAAAAAGTATGAAAAAGCAAATAATTTGTGTTGAAAATAGAGCGTTTCTTATGCATTATTTATAGGAGGAATTGCTTAGAAATTTTAGCTTTGCTCGAACAAGGATCTTTACGATGATCTTAAGTATTCATGGAGTCGTAGCGAAACGAGCGAGGAGTTAACAATTTCATTTCGTTTAAAAAATAAAAGATGCCGAGCACATTTCTGGCTCTTTTCCCAGCCCTCTAATGAAATTCATTTCGGTTTGCGAGGGGCTTGCACAAAACCTATTGTTAACTGAGGGGTCAAAGGGGGTCAAACTGAAGCTGCATACGAGAACAGACAAACGCATTCCTCATGCATTCATCTTAGAGCTTTCAACTAGTCTCCAAAAAAGATGTTACTCAAAAAACAAGAAACGAGTGTTGAACACGTAGCTGGGATTTGACACGTTCAGGTGACGTGTTGACGCAATTTTAAAAAATCATAAAATATTGTTAACGAAATATTATCGATAAATGACAACGATGACAAAAACCTTATATTTATCACTGTTAAGTGTATTTAGACATGGCGAAGACACGTACATTTGAAATATTATAACATGTCGTAGATGCTACCATTTGGAATATTTTAACATTTCGTAGACTCGACCATTTTGAATATTTTAACATTTCGTAGACTCGACCATTTTGAATATTTTAACATGTCGTATACCTAACCATTTTGAATATTTTAACATGTCGTAGACCCGATCATCTGGAATATTTTAACATGTAATAGACCACACTATTTGGAATATTTTAACATGTCGTAGACCACACTATTTGGAATATTTTAACATGTCGTAAACCACTCTATTTGGAATATTTTAACATGTAGTAGACCACATTATTTGGAATATTTTAACATGTCGTAGACCACACTAATTGGAATATTTTAACATGTCGTAGACCACTATTTGGAATATTTTAACATGTAGTAGACCACACTATTTGAAATATTTTAACATGTCGTAAACCACACTATTTGGAATATTTTAACATGTCGTAGACCACACTATTTGTAATATTTTAACGTGTAGTAGACCCGACCATTTGGAATATTTAAACATATCGAAAACACGATCATTTGAAATATTTTAACACGTGGAAGACTACTATTTGAAATATTTTAACACGTGGAAGACACTACCATTTGCAATGTGTTACATGTCAATGTATCGTCCATTTGGAATGTCGCAACATGTAAAAAAGTCTCATTGTTGTATTTTACATTAAAAAACCTTACATAACTTTCCTGCACATGTATACTTTTTTTTAAATCTAGTTTTTTTTGCACATTTTAGCACATTTAAAGATTCGTTCTAATTGCGTCAAAAATTCGTAATAACAAGTTTGCTAGTATCTTCGTAACTCATCCATAATATCGTTATCGAAATCTCTTAAATTGTTTGAATATTTGCTCAGTCGCTCGCTCGGGGATTTCATAAAATGCATATTTTCACCAAGAGGTTGAATTTCTGATCTTTTTCTCCATTATTTAAATTGACTCGCAAATCCCCATTTCATCCTGAATCAATAAATTTGCTTTTATCTCTCATTTCGCCTTAGCTTCTATAACGAAATTTCGACGGAAAACGATTAACTAAATCCCAAATCCGAGACTATTTAATAAGAAAACGATACAATTTCAATAAACGACAAAAATGGCGTCTAATAAATTGGCTTTGATGCTTTTTAATAAGCAGTCTCGTCAACTATAAAATGCCACTAAATTAATGAAGAGTTTATGAAATTTAGTAATAAACATTTTGCAATCTTGAGTCTTATCATATATGGATCTTCTATGAAAGATACAGTTGAACCTCATTAAGACGAATTCGGATATTACAAATTTTTGGTTGAAACGAATTAATTCAGAGCGAATAGGACATCGTTAAAAAAATCCCAGCTTTATACGAATTTCGGATATAACGAACTTGTTCCCAGTCGACCCCTTTATAAGGTTAGGACGAATAATGTTAATTTCTTTGTTTAAGACGAATTACATCTTCGGATATTGCGAATTTCCCGATGAAAACTACAATGGCGCCAACCGTTAATTCAGTATAACTTCTCAAAAATTATTAATAAAATTAGACAGTATGTAAAAAATATAAATAACTATTACATAAGTTTTTTTGATACATTTTATACAGGGTTCGCCCAAACATTTCATTTTCAACTTCCCTGACTTTTTCAGGTTTTGAAAAAAAATTACCTGATTAATTATAATGTCAAAAACTCACATAGAATAACGGGGAGAAATTTGCAATTTGCCCTCGAAAAACGTACAAAATTTGCAAAATTTTTCCTCGGAAAACGTGGAAAATTTTGCAAATATGTCCTCGGTAAACGTGAAAAATTGTACAAATTTGCTATTGAAAAATGTGAAGAATTTTGCAATTTTGTACTCAGAAAATGTAGCAAATTTTGCAATCTTGTCCTCAAAAATTATGCAAATTTGTACCTGACTACGATGAATTTCCCTGACTTTTTCAAATTAAGTCATTCTTTCCTGACTTTTCCAGATCATTTTCAAGTTTCCTGACTTTTCCAGGTTTTCCAGGTCTGGAAAAACCTTGTTATATTAATAACAAATTTATTATGATTCCAATTGAACAGGTTAAAGTTTATACGATTAATGTCAATGCATTTTTAATTATTTTATAATTTCCAATTGTTAACACTAAAAATTCAACAACAATTATTACAAGTAAATAAAAACATACGTTATTTTGTAAATTAAGGTTTGCAAATAACGAATAGAGATATGTTCATATATTGAAAAAATATGCAAGTCAACATGAATGATATTTAAATTTTACCTTATTAATTAAGTAAATATGAAATTTCTTATTAAGTTTAACGCATGTTCATCGTCCTATTAATCATTAATATTTTAATTTACTAAAGTAAGTACTTGCAATAAACTAATAAGTGAGTTGCTGATTGACCAATCAAGAAGAAATGTGCCATAATATAATGTAGGCCTATAGTTGAACCTCGTTAAGACGAATCTCAAAGGACGACTGAAAATTAATTCGTTATATCAGAAATTAGTGTAAAGCTAGTTCCTTTTAACGAGGGCCTGCTGTAATTGATCGTGAAATTAAAAAAATCATTTTTGAATGTTATGAATTTTCTTTTATCGATCATGTAAAAATTTTATCATTTAATTGAAATCGTACGTTTAATCCCTACAAATATTTGTTGACCATAAATTTGATAATTTAATTGTGAATATTTCGCAAATCATTTCTTAATAATTCGGATAAATGTTTTGTTGATAATTTTGATAAATATATTTGTTTTTTTTTTTGTTTAAAATTATAATAAATATTTTTTTGTTGGTGATAATTACGAAAAATGTTGTCTTTAAGAATGTCGTTTTTGATAAGTTGTTAAAATTGTTGTTTGATTCATTTGTTAAAATTTTGATAATTTCCAATAATTTTGATTATTTTCGATAATAATAATAATAATAATAATTTTGTATAGTTGTAATAAATTTTAATTATTTGGATAATTATTAATAATGTCCATAATTTATTTATAAGTGTTTAATTTTTTGTTTAAGTATATGAATATTTGATAATTTTTTAATCAATTGATAATCGTTTTTTTTTTTAAATTGTGATTATTTGTTGATTATGTTCATATTTATTTTAAATAATTTATGATTTTTGATAAATTAGATAATTTTAATATTTTTTTGTTTATAATCTATTTTTATAATTTTAATGTATTTTTTTACAATTCAATTTTTTTTTTAAATTTTAATATACTTTACTTTGATAATTAAAAAATTCTCAGAGATTGTTCCAATCTAGCATCACAAGATAAGATTCGATAAAAAATATTCACAATTCTCCTGAATTTCAGGAATAAAAGCTGTTTCTCAGACACCGCATTTTTTACGGTAATGAGTTTTAGAAGTTCTAGTAAATTTTGATTATTTTGATAATTTTTAATAATGTTAATAATTTGTTGATGAATGTTTAAATTTTGGTAAAAGTGTCGATGAATATATTTGATAATTGTTTTTGATAATTTTGATTATTTGTTGATTATGTTGATATTTGTTTTTAAATAATTTTTTAAGATTTGATAACTTAAAATGTTAATATTTTTTCTGATTTTAATATTTGTGCTAATTCAATTCAATTTAGCTTTAATGTTTTTTTATAATTTTACTGGTTTTTTTTTTGTTTTGATAATTTAAAAAAAAATTCTCAGAGATTGTACCATATTAGCATCATAAGATAAGATTCGATAAAAAATATTCACAATTCTCCTGAATTTCATGAATAACAGCTGTTTCTCAGACACCGCATTTTTACGCTAATGAGTTTTAGGAGTTTTGATAAATTTTGATTATTTTGATTATTTTTAATAATGTTGATAATTTGTCGATGAATGTTTAAATTTTGGTGAAAGTGTCAATGAATATTTAATAATTTTGATTATTTGTTGATTACATGTATGTTGATATTTGTTTTTAAATAATTAAGATTTTTGAAAACTAAAAATGTTAATATTTTTTAATTTTAATATTTGTGCTGATTCAATTCAACTTAGTTTCAATGTTTTTTTTATAATTTTACTGGTTTTTTTGTTTGTTATGATAATTTAAAAAAAATCTTCTCAGACATTGTACCAGATTAGCATCATAATATAAGAATTCATAAAAAATATTCACAATTCTCCTGAATTTCATGAATAAAAGCTGTTTCTCAGACACCACATTTTTACGCTAATGAGTTTTAGGTTTTCCTGGAAATTTTCACGAAAGCAGAAGTCAAAAGAAGTAAAAACAAAAAAATTAAAAGTAGAAATAACGAGCTAAGTGGCAAAAGTGTGGTTTTTGGAAAACTACATTCTACGTACGAATGTTATTATTAGAGGAGAAAGGGGTAAAGAAGGAGGTGGAAGGGGGATGAGGGGGTAAAAATGCACCCCACGTATTGCTCATTAGTTTTGAGAGCAAAAGGTGCAGATAGGATTATGGACAAACATCCTGCACGCAAATTCAAAGAAATAAAAAGAAGAAGAAGCAGCTTTTCAACGAAAATAAACCTTAATTTCAACTTAGCTTCTCACGAGGGTTTTCCTGTTAAAACAACTTATCCTAAAAGTCCTTATAATAAATAAGCTAATATTTAAAGGAGAATGAACTATCAACGTGGAATACAGTAAAACCTGGAAAAGTGACCACCTTCGAATGGTGACCACCTGTTTATGTTGACCACTTTTTAGTTTGTTTTTTCTAGTATACATTTCCTTAATAAAAATTCTCTGTATAGTGACCAGTGACCACCTGTCTATTGCGTTCAGTGACCAGTGTGTGTTGTCTTTTTTGCAATTTTTACATTGTCAATGTGCCTTAGAAAGTAACCAGATAACAGATGAGTCACGTTACATCTTGCTTTAACCCATGGACATGACGATTCTGTACTATTTTGGTTTTGTGGTTTTTTACTACGTATATTATAAACTACATGTATGAGTACAGTGTAAAACATGTTCATTATTTTAATGCTGTTTTAATGTAATTCACGCATTCTTTGTATGGTGACCACCTCTGTACAGTGACCAACATAGCACTTTTTTGGTGGTTACTATAAACAGGTTTCACTGCAGTTAAAACATCAAAAGTAGAGCTTGCTTCTACAGCATGTGTGGAAAAACGTCTAAAATTTACGTCAAATGTTCGTAAATGCAAATGCAACTTTGTTCGTAAATGCTCGTGCAGCCGGCCTTATCCCTAATTATTCTTAACCTCTGTTGGTGCAACCGGCCCTAAAAGATAAACTGCGAGACTAATTTTGCACTTATGCGAGGTCGTAAATCAGGATTAAAAACGGAAGTTCGCAAAACCGCGATTCAACGACCCTTTGTGGATCACGATGAGTGCCATTGCTGCGGTCATTCTTAATCCAAGTCCAGGAAAACTTAACAAAATGGTCATTTTCCTGAAGATAATGCCGCTAAAACCCAAACACTCGCACTTACGGATGGCCGGATTATGCGGCCACGGCGACAGGTGGCGCTTACGGACAAATGGACCGGAAGTCCATTGTTGGGTCGTAGAGCAAAAGGAACACGTTCTAGAATTGATAAGTTGTGAATTAGTGCGTCATTAGTGCGTAATAAAGGATATCATTTATTAAAATTAATGACGTCACTCGTTCTCATTCCGATATTGACGTCACTCGTTCTCATTCTGATCATGACGTCACTTATTGACATTCTGATGACCAATAAAACCTGGAAAAGGGACCACCTTTGAACGGTAACCACCTGCTTAAAAGTTGACCACTTTTTAGTGAATCATTTTTTCTAGTGAACATTTCCCTCATAAAAATTCTCCGTATAGTGACCGGTGACCACCTGTCTATCGTGTACAGTGACCAGTGTGTGTCATCTTTTTTGCAATTTTTACATTGCCAATATACTTTAACCCTTTCATGCCCGGAAATTTTTTTCTTATCCAAACATTTTGAAACTTTGGAAATTGAAACAATATATTATTACTATGTTCAATAAATTTTTAAAAAAAATTTTTATTTAAAATTAAAAGAGTTACGTAATGTCACTTCGAAATTTCAACATCCCGAAACAATGTCATAACTAGTGCCAACTAATTTTTTTAAGACATTTTTTTAATCTACAGGATGTTATTTATTAGATTGATGCAAAAAAATTCACTT
>JAQGBX010005938.1:0-13066 GCA_034698745.1 Megaphyllum sjaelandicum
CTATAGCATTACGCGGTCCAGATACAAAATGGCGGATTTTTCTCTCATGTCCACTCTCTCACAGTATAGGCTCTCTATAGCCACAAGATCGCAGCGCCACCTAGGAATTATGATTATATGCACGTCGTTCTATTGAGTTATTCACTCCTAATTCACTCGCCAAAGTGAACTACTTCACTGGTCGAGTTGAAATCTGATTTAAGTGAACTAGCGTTAATTTGTGTATCACTTCCTGACTCGATTGAACCAGTTCTGGTTCTCCCTTTACTCGACTGACCAGTGACCACTAGTGTTGGGTACTTCATGAGTGAACGAAGAAAAAGAACTATAGTTCGCTACATATGAGTTTGTCAATAAGTGAAGTTCGAACAATGAACTGAACCTTTGCGGCGACCCCATAACATGTCTTCCACACTTCTTGGACAACGGACACAGCTGACCTCTATATGCGGTGGAATTGGTCAATGCGGACATGGAACCGAAATTCAAGGGAACAAAACTTTCATTTATAATAATTTCATTAAGAGTGCCTTCTAAAGTTTCTCACCTACTTACCAAAAAGGCGAAACAAGTCATTAAGAAAACTCTTGTTGTTTTAATTGAAATTTTTAATATTAATAATATTTTGCAATAAATAGAATAATAATAAACTGTTAAAGTTTCAGTTTATTTTGTTTCAATTAAAGTTTATATTACTGCTTTACATACTACGGTATAAAATACATGTATGTAAATGTGATAAAAATTTAATGCAACATTTTTAATAATTTCTAAAAGAAACTTCAATGAATCATCAGCCATTAATTATCTTAAGGTTTACGTTTCTCATTTGTAAAATTATCATTTTACATTTGAGCTGGATTTCAAGAGTCTCAAAGAACGATTCGTAAAGCGTCTGTCTGAGTGCCCCGAATGGACGCACTCAATGGAATGGACGGACTTATTGGATTGAATTACCCAAACCATTTACAGACTACTCAGTATGTACAAAGTTTCATGAAATTTAATTTATTTAATGCATAAATAAGTTTAATTTTTACAGGTGCGTAAAGAACATACAAACAGACAACGTTTTTGAAACTGATTTTGGCGATTTAGCGAGATATATTTGTAGTGATTTAGACAAATTCGCTTAATACGAATTCGATTACAATAACCTGTAATATCAAACTAATAAGAAAACTATCTTTTGATAAATGTCTAACTTATAAAAAATTGAATTTTCATTATTGCGTTTTTCCTCAACAATGTGATTTTGTCTAACTTTGTCCTTTCACATATCTGAAAAAATTTAAGAAATTAAGTTTTAATATAAAATAAGAATTGGTATGAAATAATGAAAATCTATAACAAACACATCACTATGGTTTTATTTGAAAATACTATTCGATATGTAAAATAGTGGGTTTGTGAAGTTTATGCCATTTTTGGTGCGTGTAACGCCTTATTTAATCAGACTTTCTATATTATTTTTTAGCAATAAATTTGTGCTTTAATATTAAGTTTATAATTTTAAAAATAAGTCGCCTGCTACATTCTTAAATTACATTGCTAAAAGTATCTGGCGTTAAAT
The DNA here is from genome assembly GCA_034698745.1 of Megaphyllum sjaelandicum. Classification (NCBI taxonomy): domain Eukaryota; kingdom Metazoa; phylum Arthropoda; class Diplopoda; order Julida; family Julidae; genus Megaphyllum; species Megaphyllum sjaelandicum. The sequence continues at coordinate 1,574 of JAQGBX010005938.1, forward strand.
ATTTTAATTAACAGAAATGTGAAAAATGCACCAAAACAGTAGTCTAAATAACTGCAACTATTTCTTAAAAACAGAAACACAAAAAAACTGATAAAAATCAAAAGTAAAACGATTGTTTCTCAATGTTGCAAAAAATGCAGTTTACCAAATTCAAGAAGCAGTCTTAACATTAGGTATTTTCCTTAAATTATTTTTAAAAAAATCAAAATGAATTATTGGCAACTATTTGTAATAAAAAAAACGTTAGCAAAATTATTAAATGTTTTTTTTTTCTTTAAATAGTTATTGATTTGTTTGCAAAAATTATTTCTGCCCGTCTGCTCAAAAACTGTTTGTAAAAAGTAAAAAAATTAAAAGTTTTTCACATTATAAACATAATGTAAAATATATTTTTAAACATTTTTCCTACAGAAATTTTTGTTCAAACATCAATTGCATGTTGCTGGAATGGTTTTTTTTTCAATTTTTAAAGTTGATTTAATTTTCCAGATTTTAATTTTGAAATTATTTTTTTTTTATTATTTACTTTAAATTTTTTTAGTTGCATATTTTTTATTTGAAACATGGATTTTACTGATTTTTTTTAAATGTAAAGGTTACCTACTTTAATACGAAATTCGGCCGAGCGTTTATTAGGCGTTACCAACGTCCAGACAACGTTATGGGTAATTTAAAGGTTATTTGAAATAATATTTAAAAAAAATTACATTTTCTTGTAGATGAAGAAATTTTCATGCAAAAATTCCATTTGAAAGTAATGGATATATTAAAAATATATTATGCAATATAATTTAAAAAAAAAAACTAAACAGCAACAACAACAGCCGTTTTGAATACAGTCTATGGGTGGGAGCATAGTATACTTGTTCCCAGTCGCCGGCAAACCAGTGTCCCTAAGTAATTTCGCAGAGGCATACCACTACGCGACACTGGTTTGCCAGCGACTGGAAAGAAATTCACTCTGCTCCCACCCTATTTGATTAAAACTTATCACATCATGTATTATTTTCATTATATCATTTTCTAAATAAATACATTAAATTCAAATTTTTGTATTTCTTCGATAAACTTATCCATATTTTGCTATAATTTAGTTTGGGAAGTAGGTGAAAAACTTAAGTCGTTAATTTTTTTCCTTTTAATTTCGGTTCCATGTCCGCATTGACCCGTTTCACAGCATTAAGAGGTCAGCTGTGTCCGTTGTCCAAGAAGTGAAGAAGACATGTGTCCTGGGGTGCTTCAAAGGTTCAGTTCGTAATTCGAACTGCACGTATTGACAAACTCATATGTAGCGAACTATAGTTCTATTTCTTCGTTCACTCATGAAGTAGCCAACACTAGTGGTCACTGGTCAGTCGGTCCGTTCTTTACACAGCATAATAAATGATCGAGTAAAAAGAAAACCAGAACTAGTTCAATCGAGTCAGGAAGTGATACACAAATTGACGCTAGTTCACTTAAATAAGATTTCAACTCGATCAGTGAAGTAGTTCACTTTGGCGAGTGAAGTAGGAGTGAATAACTCAATTAAACGACGTTCCCATAATCATTATTCCTACGTGGCGCTGCGAGCTTATGGCTAGGGAAAAGTAGGTGGAGTCACCATATACTGATCTTTACGCATGCTATGAGATGGTCAGTCCTCAAACGTGGTCAGTTCGTTAACCAGCGTGCGTTGTGATTCTTTTGTTCATAGTTTTTTTAAAAGTTGTCAACTAAAAAGGTAGGTGAAATCGGAATAATTTCCGGTATTTATCCAAACTCCTCTATTATATTTATTTAATACACAAAGTGTTGCTCTTTTATTAATTAAAATACTTTAAACCAGTATAATTAAATACGAAAATCGGATGATTTATCAATAAAAACCACTTATTAACCAGCAAACCTTTATAAAACATTGTCCTTAAATGCCCCCTCCCTTTATTGAGATAAAAATTACTAGATGGAACCGTCCTGTTAGGGACGGCCCAGATGGTCTTCTAACCAGATCAGCCCTTCTGTTTTTCGTTATCTTCAAAATTGCTTATTTTGATGACTGTAAGGCCCTATGGCAGAAGGGCTTAACTTTTAGGACTCAGATGAACCATTGGAATAGCATGTCGAAATGCGGATATAGCACTTGGAAGCTATATGGAAGGGACAGTTTTTCGAAAGAAAAAAGGGACTTTTTGGTCATTCTGAACATATCGTTTACATAAGTTTGTTTCCACAAACAACTGGAAACTCAAATATGTTTTAGTTTTGAATAATATAGCCTTGTATTATATAATATACTTTAAAATATTTATTTACTTTTACATGAAAAACGAAACAAACAGCAACGATTAAATTTGAACAAGCAAACCCTCTAGCTTACCACTTCAAACAATCGACGAAAAATGTCCGAAATTTCAAATGAGATTATGAAAATGGAGAATGGGCAAAGACGGTGTTCAGTGACGAAAAAACTACAACTAAAAACCCTGAATTAGAAAATTTAGCTGAAAAATTTTCGTTTTTTTTTCAAAACCAAAATTGAAGTTTAACCCTCAGATGGTTAACTTAAAAAAGAAACTTTCTGGCTTACCTGGGGGTTTCCGAGATTTATTATATTTAAAAATCTAAAAATATTACTATTTTGTTTAAATACATTAAACTTGATCAATTACATAGTTTTTATCATTTTTATTCAAATAGAATTTTTTTTATCAAGAAAAAACTACAAAAAATTCCAAAAAAGCTTTACATGTTCATATAATAAAACTAAAACAAAAACAACCTTAAGTGCCTGCTTTTGGTACTTATATGGTCAAAAAATAAAAACATGCAACAAAATCTTATTTGCTCAATACAGGGTTAAACATATGTTATGAATATATTTGCTTACTTTCTGGCTTACCTGAAGGTGTTTGAAACCCTGACCTCTATAAAATGGCTGGAGAACATTTGTAAGTCGATTTCTTGACAAATATCTTATATTCAACTATATTTAGAAAAAGTCACGAAATTTTTATATCTGAAAAATATTTCAATAACATGTTATAGGTCAATAAAGAGGGTGGGGGTCTGAAACACCCCCTTGGTAACCATCTGAGGGTTAAAGACGAAGTTTTTCTCTACGCTCGAGTAGCGGTCATATTAAACGAGGAAAACCAAAACTTTTGGTGGTGGCGCTTCCATCGATGCTTCGTCAGCAAGATATCGATCTTGATGTTGCATTTAACAATATGAGCATATATAGTGATTAATGATCAATAAATTTAAATATAAAATAACAATTGCCAAGTGATTGATATGTGACCAGGTGCCACCCATGGTGGCACGTTTTTAAATCAAAATATAAAATGTTTGGCAAGCAATAGCTAATCAAATTACGAAACTAAATAAAACCAATAATTATTTCCTAAATGTCTTTTTGTGGCGTGAAAGCTTACGCTTTTGAAAACTTGTTCATAAAAAACAGAATATTTTGACTAGTTTCGTTGTCGTTTTTAGCTTTGTCTTTGCAATTTTTGTTTGCATCCTCAAGCAAATTTGTATGAGGATAACATATTAACTTTAAAGAAAAATTCACCAAAATGTGCAATATAACTGACAGATTCTGCAGAAGAAATTCATGCTAAAGAACCTTAACTTATAAAAATCTTGAACTATAGTGAAAAGCTGCTAAAGTTTCGTAAAATCGATACAATTTGAAGCAGTTGAATTAGAGCTGCTTAAAATCAACATTGAAAAACGATAAAATGGATGTCACCGCACTGCAAAAGTCATGAAAATTAAATAATTTCTAAATGATCTTATTTAATTCAAAGTTTATCATGCTTTTTTTGTTTTAAGAAGGTAAATGTCTTGTTAACGTTTTTGATTCAATTTTCCTTTTTGAAAATTGAACCAACGTATGAGTCAGTCTTGCAATAATGTTCGATTAATTGTTGTAATTTTTTATGAAGTTCTCACATGTTGATTTTGATGAAATGAATTTGTACACGTTTAATCTAGGTGTCAAAGTGGGCCAGACTAATTAAAATGGAACCAAGTAGTAAAGAGGAAATTTATGGTCAAATAAAACAACTGATGAGTGATTCACTTAATGAAGTAATGGCAAAGGTAATTTTCATAACTGTTTCAATGATTTCATCGATGATCGCTACATTTATAGAGTGTTTGAAGTATAGTGGCATTTATATTTAAAATTATGCGATTTAAAAAAAAACGCGAATTAAAATCGTCACTTGTTAATTTCCTTGTTTTATCAACGCAGAATGAAAATGAAATCAGGGAGGTAAAAGATGAAAGTAAAAGACAAATGGAAAATATTCAAGCGGAATACATAAAAGTAAGTGATTATATCTGAAATGAATCTAAATTCAAGAAACACATTTTACGAAAATGGCTAATATTGTGCATTAACAACAGGAAATGCAAAAACTGCAAACAATCATTGAAGATTAAAAACGAAAAAGAATGAGAGATGTGGACAAAATTGAGGCGGATCATCAATCAGTAAGCAACTAAAAATGTTTTTATGTCTATAACAATTTTTACTTTTTGAGATGAAATCTTGGCTTATTGTTTCAATTTCAACAGAAAATTCAAAGACTAGAAACGAGAATGGACGAAATTAAGAGAGATCATCAATCAGTAAGTGACTTTGCAAAAAAAATGTACAATTTTGTGAATCTTTACGTGAATTATGTGGCAGATAATTGCACACTTAATAGCCGTACTTCGGAAATGCCATAGCTTGATGTACATGTAGATGGAAAACGTAAATGTAAATAATGTTCCGTTTTGGTGGCGCATTTAAAATAACTTTACATGAAACATTGGATTAAAACCTTGAATGTTTTAAATGCAATTTTATTGTTGAAACATAGGATGTAGTGAACACTAGATTTTTCTGCTTTTCGGTATGATAACTGCCCCCTGTATTTAAGTCAGTTTTAATTAATGCTCGTTAATGCTTGGAAAGGTTTAAGTTAAGCAATTCTTCAAATTATCCTTGGTTTAATTCCCATAGGGAGAGAACCATGAGTAGAATTAATTTCTTATTGGATGATTTAATGTTTGGAATAACTTCGTTACTATTGTTAATTTGCTTTTTTATTAAGGAAACTCAATCATTGAAATCAGAGAACAATAACCGCATAGAAGAATTGCGAGCCATGGAATATCAACATGAAATATTGGAAGAGCGAGTGACAGAATTGCAATATCGCCACAAAGGTATTGTTTATCATTTTGTTATCCATTTGTCAATGAAAGTTACTCGCAATTTGATATAGAAATGCACACGTCAGTTACACGTAACATGTAATAACGTGTCAACTCCATGTTGTGTTCTTGTCGCTGTCACGGCATTTAAAGTTTTTCATGAAATAAGCGAAGCATTGACTCGTAAATTCTTTGTTTTAATTTCGTGTTTTGCCTCAACTAGAGAATATAATTTCATTAGAATGTTTTAGTTGTCACGTGTCTCGTTTATGTCATTTTTTTTAATTTGTACAATGTTATTTTTAACAGATGATGGCGGGGACATTATACCAGATATATTTATTTGGAAAATTCCTGGAATTACTGAGATAATGAAGGATTTGGTGGACGAGAAACCATTTTCATATTCAAGGAAACAATATTTCACTCAACAAAATGGAAGACAATTTAAACCATGTATCTACAGTGGTATGGCTAATGATTACGTTCATATTAATCTTGAATTTACAGCTGCTAAAAGTTCACAGCCATATTTACATTCAAGGAGATACTTTTTGATCGATCGAAGCACGTCAATGAGAAAAAATAACGTGGAAATGATTGATAGTCCAAAGTGTAAAACGAATTCCGCCAAAGACATGATGGAAAAAGGTTTATCAACTTCATGGTTTTTTCCTTTTTTTCTTTTGCAAGGCGAAAACAACTACGTGAAAAACGACGCCATCTTGATAAAAATCATCTTCGAACCCGTTGCTTTTTTGTGGAAGCAAATCGTGGCCCAAGATGGCGTCTTTTTGTGGCGAATCAACAATTATTCAAAAAAGAAGAAAGACGAAATCAATGGGGTGAAAAGGTGGTTAACGAGTAAACCATTTAAAACCAATCACATGGGATACACGGCGTGTCTTGAATTATATTTATATGGCAATGGCGATGGCGAGGGAGAATACGTCTCAATATTTGTGAAATTTCTTTTGGGAGAACACGACGATTCACTTCCACTTCCGTTTAAATACGAATACACTTTCTGTTTAATAGATCAAACTGATTCTCAAACGAAGCAAAACATAAGCATGGAATTTACTCATGAATTTATAGAGGGTGAATTAGGTATGGGGTGTGATTTAGCACTTCAAAGTACCGTGGAAAGTTGGAAATATTTACGAAATGATTCGATTGCAATTCAAACGACTGTGACAATTCTATAATCAGAATTGCCTTCGACTTAAGTTTTGGTTTCGCTTTTACTGATTGGTTTTAATAAAGTATTTTAACGTATTTTCCATTGTACTTTACTCAATAATACAACTAAGTGCTCTTCCACTTATTTATTAACTATTTTTTCTAACCATTTTTATTTTAATATTCACGTGTATTACGCCTTACGATGTGTTGTATGATACTCTATTTTTTATTAAAAAATCATGCAAAACTTTGGAATGCATGTAATAATTTAGACAATGTGTGTAACAAAAATGGTAATACATATTACGATGAGATCGGTAATATATTCAAATATATCTCTTATTATAAGAATGATGAAATGTTTTCCAGCTGTATTTCTTAGATTGATTATTTATAACTGTGAGGACTGGCAGGTCCTTAGGTCAACATTGGCGACCTTCCAAAGTTGTTTAGTCATGTTTTGACCTTTCGATAAAATGTGGGGCATGCAGTTGCGCATGCCCCACAACAAGATGGCACACCTTGCACCGTAATAGTGGGCCTACTGCCTAGCATTCATTTTATGAACTGTTCATTTATCTAATCTAACTTCAAATGGAAATTTATCTTTAAAATATAAAATTTAAAACGATGATATTTTTTCTGGGAAACAAATCACAGAAAAGTGAACAATTTCTGATTTTAAAAGAGAGAGAGAGAGAGGAGAAATAGTACTAAGGGGACTCAGCCCCTTCTGACTTGAGTAGTTTTTGGTGTATTTCTTTCTTTGAAAATAAAACTGTTTAGATACAGATTAGTTGGTCAGTATCATGGGTCAGAAATCAATATTTGGGTTGTTGTTATTGTTAATGCCCCAGTGCCAGCCCCCCATAAGGGAATTTTAACTGCCAGTTCCTATGTGAGACAGCTTTAGTCGCCCATGTCGAGCACCTTTAGGCATGGCAAGTTTCTTAGTTAGTTAGTCTTTAGCTATTTTTGATATTTTGATATTATTTATGTGTCTATTTAAGTACTTAACTCATCTGGCAAGTTTGATGATTCTTTTCTGAATGTTTGTATTATTCTATAAAAGTACCATAGGTTAGGTTCATTTATTTGTTGGAGGTAGTCTTTCTGGAGATGTTCGTCTTCCGTTGAAACTATCATGTTTTTAGGCATGGTTTTGTACATAGCTTTCATTTTTGTGTTGGTACAGTGGAAGAGAATGTGCATCCAGGAAGTTTTAGTGCTTTTGCATAGAGAGCATAAGTCGGAAGTGTTTATTTAATATTGTGAGGGGGGAGATAAAGGTTGTATGGATCTATTCGTATTTGTATAAGGAATCGTTTTATTATAAATGGGAGGTTTGCATTTATATAGGGTGGACTTCTTTTAATATCTACCATTAGTCTAGCGTAATGTTTATGCTAAGGACATTTAAAATAATTTGCAACAGTTCTTCGGAGGGTATAGGACTTTTACGAATATTTAAGTTTTTTTATAACTTTTAGGGCTTTTTATTTTTTTAGCACTTTTTTAGGACTTTTAGAATTTGTTGGCCACCCTGAAAGCATATAAATACGGATGCATACGCCTAAGCTTTTTTAACATAGATTTCTGTAACATTTTTTAAGCCTTACGGTTACGAAATCAAGGAACAAAAACCTGATTTTCGCTTTAATAAATAAGGATTTTTTTTAAAAATATTGTCCATGCCACGCAAAAACCTAACCTTTATACAGCCATAAATAAAAATCTGAATTCCTTACCTGTTGAATTCCCATTTCTTCTGCACTTTCAAGCAAGAAGTCCGGTATTTCCACCTTCAAAACACCCCCATCCAAGCAATGGCGATCAACATCTCCATATAGCAATGAAGACAAAATTTCCCAAGATGCGTCATCAGTTTTTGAGACTTCAGCCAACTTGTTCCAACATTCAGAAATCTTAAAACCAAGATATTAAGCTGTAATAGCCTAATTATGCAGAAACCGGGATGCAAAAATCGTTCAACTACAGCTCTGAAACATACAAGCGTATTTTTACCTGTTTGATGGCTACGGCTCGAGATTGCTGAGTCCAAGTGCAAGGAGGATCATTTCTAAATGTCAAAAAAAAATTGAATATAATTCTGAAAATACAAGCTTCTGATGTTACACGCAAGAGAAACCTTTTTCTGTAATTTTTATTTGTATGCATGCTCAACTTTGCAACGTTACGCTTATAATAGAGATCACAACTGCTAAAGTTATCTGATATTTATCAACTACAATTTTCTTATGTTTAAAAACATGATGTGGACCTTATGCAGATTACATATGGATGACGCGTTATGCATGAACTCGGTGGCGCGCGTCGTCTGCTAATCAAGTCAGCTTTTCCTATGGGATTCGGGCCTGCCGCGTTAACGAAACTGTAGCCGCTATGATCGATTTTAAAGGATATTTTCTTGATAAACAAGGTAAGATTTAATTTTTAATCATTATCTTTAATGACTTATGTGTTTAAATTGGGCATTTATTATGAAATAACGCACTTTTTTAGTTTGCTCGGTTCGTGTTATAACGTATGGGCGTCGTCTGCTACTTCGTCAGGTCGATAGATATTCCTCGAAAAACTCTTATATTTTCTATTTTTCAGTATGGATTTAGGTATTTTTCAATTATGCGAATAATCATAAATACTCGATCTTATCTTCAGCTTTTTTAACGTTTTTTAAAGGCAACCTTTTCAGTTCTCAAGTATGCAGAATTACCATGAAATGTGATTCAGTTTTAAATTTACCACGGGTTCCCTTAAAATTAATTAAACCCTCTATAATAAACGGTTAAATTTAAAATAAAATTGAAAATTTAAGAATGTAAAATTCACATTTACTCGTGATAATATATTTGATAATAAATGATGATATAACTGTAAAAAAATCCCTAAAGAATATACATGTATATTATCAAATATATTTAGTGATACAAACAGGGTGGCCACAAAATTTTCATTTTCAATTTCCCTTACTTCTTCCTGACTAAAATCCAAAATTCCTTGACCAAAATTTACTTGTTAATGCATATCAATTTCTTTGTCATAACGAAAAATAAAATAACAATTGCATTGAGAAGCATGGCAAAACACTAGATTTTGTTACAAGTCTAGCTGAAGAGGGTTGGGGTTGGAGCTGCTCGCAGACTGAGTGCATGGATACAATGTGGCATTTTGCTTTTATTTGGGAAAATTTCCATGACTTCCATTGCCACTTTTTTTCCTCTGACTTCCTTGACCTGTGGCCACCCTGATACCGTAACTATCTCTGAGAAATCCCCATAGGTTATGGATTACAGGTAGACAATTAATGAGCATTCACGTATTATTTATCCCAAGTTTTTCGCAAGTTATAAATTACTATCAATTCCAACAAACGTATCATTTTATAAAAAAGTAAAAATTTATTTTAAAAACGATTCTCAAGCTTTATCGCTATTACCTTGCTCTTTTTGACCTCAGTTTATTCAACTTCTTCTTGGCTCCATCTAGGTCTTTAGTCTGTTTCCTATACAAGTTTACTTCATCGCTTTAAAACAAAACAATGGATTTTATTACAGCGTGAAATTCTATACTTGTCAAATTTAGTGCATCATTCGCTTGTATCATTAGACCATATGAAGTAATAAACTCATCGCTTAAAATACTGTTTTCTTTGTAACGGCTTCTGAATAAATAATCATTATTCACAAAGTTAAAAATAAAGTTTTAGTAAATTGCTCTTAAGCAAAATATGTCAATGATAAATGTCAGTAAGCATATTATCAAAAAATTATTATAAAATTTATAAAGGTATATGTATAAAATACAGCAGCCTTATTTTTTTTTTAAATTTAATACAAAAAAAATTAGACAGCTCAGTTTCTCCGTCTTTTGAGTAGTCGGCAAGTTTGAAAAGTTTGCAATGCAAGACTATGATTTTCAGGGCCAGTTAATTTTATTCAAGCTCATCTTACAAACGTACATCACGTCTTCATCAGGAGCTGGTCATAGTACTCTTCAGTTAGTTTCAATTTTCATATTCTCATAGCACTCATTCTCAAAATGTTTAGTTTAGTCTTATCAACCTATGGACACAATGGCCATGTGGATCAAAATGCAAACCTTCTTACTTCATACAGGCCTTCCAAGTTTGAAACTCCTTCAATTGCTTTTCTTTATTGCTTTTGTAAGAGACCATATTCTCCCGAGCAGAAGTTACCAATACAGCTTTTGCCATATTGAACATTTCCAGGTTAGCAGTTTTAACTGTGGGGCAGCGCAGCTTGGGACCCACTGCTGGGCCTATAATTTAAAATAATTTTGAAATTATAAAACAATTTTTTTGAAAATAGGAAAAGAAAAAAATATACAAGCAACAAATCTTTAATAATTTATTTTGTGTGATCTTCAAGTGATATACGAATATTTAGCTGTTCCAAGAACTTTGTAGGGTTGAAACACTTAACTAAGGACTGCTTCACTCCAAAACATTTGCAACTTCTTGTTGACAACCAACGTTCATTGCTTTTTAAATTCCTGTACTGATGAAATATGGGATATAATTTGACTTCGGTATTTTAACTATCACTATACCCCAATGTCAAGCTACATAAATACAGTAAATCAGTCACAAAATTCCAAACGTGCATTCAATGCAAACTTTTTGTCCACTTCATTTTTATAATCTCAACCTGTAAGTTTAATGCACATCGGGGTTTAATGCACTCGAAAATGATGCACAACGGCAAGGACGACACCACCATCAAATACCTTGGCCTCTTAATTACAGGGAGCAGGGACACCTGGAGCAAACAGATTGATAGTATTGCCAACAAGATCACCAGCGGTATCTACGCTCTGCGACGGATAAGATGGGAGCTCAATGATAGAGGGTGCCTGCTCCGCTCATACTACTCACTAGTTCAAGCCCATCTACAGTACGGGATCCTTGCCTGGGGCACAACCATGAGGCAGAATATTCAAGGCTTCTGGTCCTCCAGAAATGGGCCATCAGAACAGTTTTGGGCATCCCCCGGCGAGAATCTTGCAGGCAAGCCTTTACCAGCCTGAAGCTCATGCCCCTTCCATCCATGATTGCATTCAACATGGCTACCT
>JAQGBX010005939.1:0-13064 GCA_034698745.1 Megaphyllum sjaelandicum
TATTACAAAATTCATTGCAATGTATACTTGAATATTGTACCATTTCTTGCTAATTTCTCTACCAGAAAGCTCAACGTAATGTGGATGTTTTTCGATTGAACATATTCTAATACCGTATTACAAAATTCATTGCAATGTATACTTGAATATTGTACCATTTCTTGCTAATTTCTCTACCAGAAAGCTCAACGTTTTTTCGATTGTCCGGCCATTTGAACTCCTGGCTGGACTTCTCTAGGCTGGACCCCTAGCGTCTCTTTAATCCTGTCAAATACATAAAAGACAGTTTAAAACATTCGCAGGAATGATGGGGTACTAAGTGACGGGAACAGCTGCATTCTCCCTTCTCGCGTTTTATTAGGGGTTGACCACCGACTGACCACAAGTGCAGGCCCACGTGTGACTATCGCAACGTACGTTTAGCGGCTAGCGGAGTTTTCTTTTCAATTCGGTCATCATTTGCCAGTTAATAACAATGGCGGAATTGATGGATGGCCATTGGTCACTCGCGCATTCCGACGATGGTTTTAACAGCTGTCAACGATGACAAAATTCTTATTATTGCATGCGCCCAGATCGACGGAACGGAATTTACTGCATGAATTATTAATTCGTATATAAATACATTTCAGAATTTTAATAAAAAGTCAGTGACCATTATCAGGGTTCCCCAGAAATTTTATTTTTAACTTTTTCAACTATTTTCAACAAATTTGACGCTGGTAAATAATTTTTTTTTAAATTTCTTAACGATAATTTTGAAAATTAATTTTGTTAAAATGTTTTAAAAGAATTGCATGAAAATTTATTTTTAAATGTGACAATTTTGTATTCGGTAAATGTTGAAAATTTAATTGTGCTCGGAAAAAGTAGGAAATTTTGTCCTCGGAAAACGTGAAAAATTTGCAAATTTTGTCCTCGGAAAACGCAGAGAATTTTGAAAATTTGTACACGGAAAACGTGGAAAAGTTCCCAAAGTTTTACTCGAAAAACGTGGAAAACTTCGCAAATTTGTACTCGGAAAACGTGGACAATTTAGCAAATTTGTATATACTCGGAAAACGTTAAAAAGTTTGCAAATTTTCTTACAGAAAACGTGTAAAATTTTGGAAATTTTTACTCGGAAAACGTGGAAAAATTTGCAAATTTGTACTCGGAAAACGTAGAAATTTTGAAATTTTGTACTCGGAAAACGTGGAAAAATTTGCCAATTAATACTCAGAAAACGTGGAAAATTTTGTTAATTTCTACTCGGAAAATGGGCCTGAATGAGCTAACCATTAAAAGTATTAATTTTATATCGCCATGAATGCATTGAATTTTCCTGACTTTTTCAAAACAAACCATTCTTCCCTGACTTTTCTAGGCCATTAAATATTTTCAAGTTCTCTGACTTTTTCAGGTTTTCCAGGTATGGGGGAAACCCTGTTCATATAGGGCCATTATACAAATATTCATGGAAAGGTAACACACGTAATATGAACGTGCAATTGCACATGTATAAGTCAGGGTTAGCAAGGAAATGATACATGTATTCAATTATCGTATACCATTTTTGCTACGCAGTATACATGTATATCTTTTCTTATTTGGGGAGCAGTCTGAAATTCATGCGTGGCGCATCTCGTCGTCAAATCGTAATTCTCGGATGTGACGTCATCCCGAATCGGGTGCAGACTCAATAAACCTTAATGAAAATATTTTCTTAAGAGCGAGGTCTACCACAAGAAAAAGCAAAACAAAGAAGGGAGCGAAAAGTCTTCTTCTAGATCCACAGCCAATTTTTCAATCTCTTCAATTTCGGGCCCTTAGGGTCTTTAACAGGTAGCCAAATACGCATGCACGCGATCATTACTTCCGACTAGAAGCGGAGCCACTTCCGCTTTGTGCGACAAAAAATGACACCATCGAATCTCTGCGGATCGAATCATTGTGCGGTCTTAAAATTCATGGAAATAATATTTCCAGTTGTGAAAAACATATAACCTCGTATACATGAATCTTGTTTTAACAAAGGGGCCATTCAAAAAGGACGTCCTCAAAATTTGCCCAAAATTGAACTCCCCTTCTATACCCCCTTTCCGGTCAATCAGGACCCCCCATTCGGACGTTCGAAACTAAAAAAACAACAAATTAATGAAAAAAATTGTAGTCGATACATATATATTCGTAAAATTTCGCAAGTTTGGCAAATTTTTACCTCGGAAAACGTAAATTTTGTATTCTGAAAAGGTTGAGAATTTTGCCAATTTGTCATCAGATCTTATTGGAAATTTTTTTAAATTTCTCCACGGAAACCTGTTGAAAATTGTACAAATCTGCATGTACATGTAAACGAAAACAGTTGATGTTTAATTGAAGAGATTTGTACTAATGAAAACGTGAAAAACGTTGCAAATTTGTCCACGAGAAAACGTGGAAAATGTTGAAGAGGTTTGTACTTGGAAAAACGTATAAAACGTTGCAAATTTGTCCTTGGGAAAACTTGGAAAATGTTGCAAATTTGTCATCGGGAAAACGTGAAAAATGTTGGAAATTTGTTTTCGGCAAAATGTCCTCGGAAAGGTTAAAAAATTTGCGAGTTTATGCTCGAGAAAAGTGAAAATTTTGCAAATTTGTATACTGCATGGAAAGATTTGAAAGTTTGCAAATGGACCCTGATCTTTTAAGTTCTGACTTTTCCAGATTTTCCAGGACTGGAGGTACCTATATATTTACTGACTTTTGCAATTTTATAACAAGCTCAATTTCCATTTTAATTTTGAACTGATTTTATCTGGCAATTTATTTCAAGTGGACGTCCGAGTTAGTCATACCCCCCTCCCTCCCTTTGTCCACACTGTGTCCGTGACTCAACCTATACCCCCCCTACATGAGGACGTCCTTTTTGAATGGCCCCTAAAGGATTGCTGCATGCATGTTATAGAAACGTACATGTGACACCGGAGTGGAAAACTTTATGCATGGCCTATATTGTTAATATGCATCCTTTATCTGGCCAGATATGGTCCATATGTGGCGAGACCCCCCTAAACCATATATATGGCATTTATTTTGCTGACTGTATAGGGTACTGAGTTGAATTGAATTGAAATAATTTTGCTTTATTAAATCTTGTATAAAATATATATCAGAATTTCTGATTAAATTCCCATTATTTCTGCAATGTTTTAGTATCCAAAAACTACCTTTATAAGTGAAATAAAACAGAATATATAACGCATATTTCCGTTCGATTTCACGTGACAATACATGTATACTATATAAAGATGTATACATGCATGCAATTCATACTGTATACATTACATATTTGCATAAAACATGTTTACTTAGGCCCGCAACAAAATTTGGCTAAGATTCAATCAAAATAAGTGTAAACGAAGCATGTACTGAAAATGTATCACATGCAATGCAACCAGCAGCTATAAACATTTTTTTCGTGATTTTTGGCATAAAAATGTGACTTTTGCATGAAAAAAGGCCTAGAGGCGCGTCATTAAATATTCGAAAACATGAAAAAGGGCGATTTTTTATCGTTGTGTCGCATAAAAATAACCAGGGGCTAAAATACGGGAAAAATTTCACCAGGAAAATGCGAGAAAACGAAAAAAAATAGCTTTAAGAATAAACAGAAAATTCAGCCAATTTTTTAACCCAATAAAATTGATGGCGAAAAATACTTCAACAATATCAACAATTTTAAACGAATATAAAAATCCCTTCGAATTTTAGCATAAATTATACACGCATTAAAAACAATGCATGTTAATTAAAATATTCAAAACAACGATAAAATAACAAAAATATACACTTAAAAAATTTGTTCATTTTTGTTTCGTAAAAATCTACGCATATCGATGCATATTTGATACACATTAATTAGAAGGATATACATTCGATACACGATAAAATAACAAATATGTTATTTTTAAAATTAATATGTAAATTTGAAAATACGCGTTATACAGATTAAACAATTTAGAATAACAATGTTTAAAAAAATACGAATGCAAAGTGGAAATGCCAAGTGTTTGGGATATATGTTAAAAACATATTTCTGCTCTAAACATAAAATTACTTAAATTTCGTAAATTCACTATTTAAAAACATATACTGTACGCTACAATGCATTATCATGTAGCTTAAACGCTTCAAACATGGCTATACATGTATGTACAGCTGTATATGTGCAAGCAATAAAGAAACGTTTTTAAAACATTTTTTCCAATTGAGATTTAAAATATTTTTCACACGTTTTAGACATGTATACGAGCATGTTATAAAATGAAATTTAGCAAAAACACGTCTAACATTTCCAAATACAATTTTGATTGTTTTCAAGATGTTTTAAACACGAATAACATTTTCAAATTAAAATCTGGAATGTTTTCATCCTGCAGCATCTTTTCGAAACGTGAATGATATATCCAAATTAGTTTTTGTTTAATATTTTTAACACCAGGGTTCCCCCAGAAATTTCATTTTCAACTTCCCTGACTTTTCCAGGTTTTAAAAAAATTTCCCTGACTAATTAAAATGTGGAAAATTGACATATTTTGCAAAATCGACACATGCAGGAACCTATTTTGCAAACTTTAATATAGCCTACTAATGACAATTTTGTATTCGGAAAATATTAAAACTTGAAAATTTGTACTCGGAAAATATTAAAACTCGAAAATGTGTACTCGTAAAATATTAAAACTCGAAAATGTGTACTCGTAAAATATTAAAACTTAAAAATTTGTACTCGGAAAATATTAAAACTTGAAAATTTGTACTCGGAAAATATTAAAACTTGAAAAATTGTACTCGGAAAATATTAAAACTTAAAAATTTGCACTCGAAAAATATTAAAACTTAGAAATTTGTACTCGGAAAACATTAAAACTTGAAAATTTTCCTCGGAAAACGTGCATGGAAAATTTTGCAAATTTGTCCTCGGAAAACGTGGGAAATCTTAAAATTTGTTCTCGGAATTAAACGTTGAGAATTTTGAGAAGTTGTACTCGGAGAAAATGAAACATTTTACAAATTTCTACTCGGAAAATTTGCTCTAAGCTATCCACATGTAGAAGCATTAATTTTGAATCGCAACAAAATGACTATAAATACGTTGAATTTCCCTGACTTTTTCAAAATAAGCCATTCTTCCCTGACGTTTCCAGAAATTTTCAAGTTCCCTGACTATTCCAGGTTTTCCAGGTCTGGGGGAACCCTGAACACGTTTTAGACACGCTGTTAATGTAAGATCATGACATATTTTTGCCAATGCATGACTTTAATGTACAGTATATGTTTCAAAAAGTTGAAAAAGTAGATATCTTTGGAAAAACACGAGCGAACACGTGTTAAATATAACACGATTATTACACGTATAGAGCTGCACGTGCTTTGTATAACGTTTATAAAAATCGTTATTTGTGACATCGTTTATGAACGATCCCTTCGGTCATACATGTATATTAATAATACGCGACGCTCTTAAGTTGTCCAACAGGTGTTTACCGAATTTGCAGCTGTGATTTTCGCCCCTATGCCTGATGGGAAATCCTCATGAGCTCTGTGCATTAAGTTGTCACCATCGAAATTTGTCACACTCAACGACAGGTGGCGGTGGTGTCGCGTAAGGTCATATTCCAGCTTAAAAAGGTCATGTTCCAGCTTAAAATTCACCATGTAACGATGCCAATTTACGATACGGGATTAATAGAGCAACGTGGCTGACTAAAACCGGATTTAATGGACGATTAATTCTAATCGGAGATTATAGTGAACTTAAAATTATGACCGTATAGTGACATTTGAGAAAAAGTCACATGCCAGAAAAAATGTGCTCGAAGGCATGAAAATTTATCTAAGTTTTACTTAATTCGTGAAACTGATATTTTGAGTTAGATGATGGGTTTCCGGTTTCGTTTTTAAATTTTACATTTCCGTTTTTTTTTTTTTCTTCTTCTTTGAAATTCGTAAATACTGTAATCCTATTTATAGTTTGAATTTGTCACGTGGAATACTGTATTTCTAAATTATAGGTAATTTTTTTTAATAATAATCCGAATTCATATCTATGTTTATAATGTATATGTACGACATTGGTAGGTATATGTAAATACTCAAATATTATTTGAAAAATAATGGCAAAAAAATATCGCCCAGGGTGGTCCTAAAGTTTACACCAATACATTTGAGGGATTTTTTGAATCCCATTTTTGAACTTTATACCGAATTTAAAAACCTTGTTTTGTTTTCATAAAACGTCATGGGCATTTTGAATTTTAGTGAAATATAGCATCGTTTTAAATTTTGTAGAAAACAAATTGAAAAATTCAAAGTTTTTTTAGGAATGTTATGTTTAGAAAAAATGTTTTAGGAAAATTATACGGTAAAAATTATGGTAAAAATCATATCATTTGTTTGGGATGGTGTTATTGGTATATATTTTCTAATTTCTTATTCAGTGAAAATGCTTCCCATTAATTGCAAAATCGTATCTATTTTTCCAGAAAAACAACTATGAAAATCTGCATAGTTTGAACATAAAATTAAGAAAGAAATTGGAACTTGTATCGTTATTTCGGTTAATGTTATTATTTTTTTCAAAAAAAAAAAAACTTTTTTAAAAATTCTGAGTTTTCAATTTTGTGCGAATGTACATGAATACGAACACGTTTGTCCATGAGCGGAGGAATTTCTGCAGAGGAGGTATCATAAATAAGCATGTTACTGGTGCGAGCACAAAGAATGCTTATTGCAGGCGCTTAATTGGACACTAACGCCACCAAGCGGGATATGAATGCGGCATGTTTTTAAATGAGAAAAAACAGAAGATCAAAAATGAAGGTATATGTGACAATAGCCGGGCTAGTGACCTCCTGTTCAGGGAAAGGGCTGGTTCACTTGATACCAGTCCAGAACAAAGCACTGGGGTGACCGCCAAGCATCTTGCCCACTATGCCAGGCACCTATAGAGGACCTAGAGCATGTTCTTAAAATATGCACGGCACTGGGCCCTCAGCTGGATTCATGGTCCCAAGTTAGCACACCTGCTATATTAGGCCTTGAGGGTAAGTTATGTACAGATGAACCGAATCACCTAGAAACGGTAAAACAGAGGCTGCTTCGGTGGTCGAACCTTCGCCAAGCTCAAGCAAACCAGCCAGAGTTAAGGCAGGTAACAAAATCAATCTGTGTGATGCGTAAGAGGTCCATTTGGCTCAATAGGAGTCCTCCATCAGAAAGGAGTAAACCAATGAAATCAAACACGAAGAAAGCTTAGCCGAGCCAGGCTGAGCTTACAAGAAGCGCTTATAAGCTTTCAAGAATGTTTGTAACATTCTTTTTTGGAAATCCAAAAGCAAATTTGTAAGACAAAGAGTGGCACACAGATCACTATATTGGTCAAAAATGTAGCCATGCACATATGTACCGTAAAAACGTGTCCTGCGGTCATCATGAGATGCTAATGCGCATGTGCAAGGTTTTACGCGGAATGTTTCACCTAGAAGAACGCATAACCATGATGTAACAGGGATACATCTATGGAGGCCATTTTGTAATCGATGTTGCGCGTGATTCAATGTAGATGGTGTTTCGATTTTAAAAAGCACGATATACACATCTGCATGGGCTATATTTTGATTTCCTTTTGCCAGTGATTAATGATAGATGGCGTTAGGAGCTTCATTTTTAATTCATTAAGATAGTTGAATTTGTGGCAAGGAGTCATCATACGAGATGCTAATGCGCATGCGCGAGGTTTTACGCGGAATGTTTCACCTAGCACAACGCGTGCAGTGGCGCCACCGAGCACACTGACCATCACGCTGATATCAGCGGTCATTGTGCGCCCAAAAACTGAAAACAACCACTAAAGAAGCTGAAATAAGCATGTCGAAAGTAAGCGTTCTTCGTGCTCGCACCCTTAATACAGAAGTATTTGTTCATAAGCCCAGGAGTGGTCATTGGTCAACAAAGGGAATGGTTGGTAAATGCGAATGTTCATAAGTCGAGGTTTGTCCGCGTTACTGTATATAGATAAGAGAAAAAAAAGAAGATGGCGGTAAAATGTGAATTAAGTCTTAATTTGGGGAGTGAATTTTTTGGTGGAAAAGTGAAAGCGACACGCGTTAATCCGCTCTAATCCTGTCGAGATTAGCGCTAAGCTCGAGGGAATGCTGCTGTCAGATAGCGAGAGCGCCATTGAAATAGCGAACGTTGGTTGGACTCTGATAGCGAAACGACCCTCGCAAATCCAATAAAAGACCAAAACCGACCAAATTAAATTTCATAATTTCATACTCGTCGATAATTGCTTTTTTAGGAGAGAAGCGAATCGAAAAAGATGTCGAGCG
This sequence comes from Megaphyllum sjaelandicum, assembly GCA_034698745.1. Taxonomy (NCBI): domain Eukaryota; kingdom Metazoa; phylum Arthropoda; class Diplopoda; order Julida; family Julidae; genus Megaphyllum; species Megaphyllum sjaelandicum. Next base: position 8,355 of record JAQGBX010005939.1, read on the forward strand.
GAAAATAATTGCGGCTTAAAATTATCAAAAACCACACGAATGGGATTACAAAAAATCATAGCGCTTTATATAAACTGTATACTTGCACGGCAAATTTCTGAGAAATTCGTACAGTTTGGACTAAAAATATATCTACAGTTTTGCGGTAAAAATCTTTAGGTCTTTTCTTTACTATTTTTTGAAGAAAAAAAATGCTATTAGCTGAAAAACAAAGGCAATTCCGAATATAAAAATATGAAAATTTAAGGTATAGAAACATTTCGGTCTACTTAAAATAAAACGGTTTTAAACAAAAAGCAGGAAATTACGAAAAATTAAACATATTTCGGTGGAAAGTATAGAGGAAAATTCTGCGAAGATATGGATGTATAAATATTTCGGCTTATACTTGAAATATAATAATTTTGGCTAAGAGTAGAAAATTATGAAAAAATACTATACGAATAAACTCGTAAAACGTAAATTTGAAAATATATCCTTAAAAGTTTAAGAATTTTGCCAATTTGTCCTCATAATCTGTTGGAAAATTTTCAAATTTCTCCTCGAAAACTGCCGAAAATTTTACTTATCTGTGCTCGAAACAGTTGAAAATATTGAAGATTTTTACTTGGGAAAACGTGGAAAATGTTACAAATTTGTCCTCGGAAAAACGTGGAAATTTTGGCAAATTTCTCCTCGGGAAAACATGGAAATTTTGGCCAATTTGTCCTCGGTAAAACGTGGAAATTTTGGCAAATTTGCCCTCGGGAACAGGTGGAAATTTCGGCAAATTTGTCCTCGGGAAAACGTGGAAATTTTTGGAAATTTGTCTTTTTTTTGGTGGTCACTCTAAACAGGTTTTAATGTACTTGGCATCACAGCTTAATGGGTGTATACGCACACAACCGAAATGACAGGGTCAGCAGAAGAGGTTGTCCGGGTCAATCGGTTCACGAAATTCGACCAAAATGGCCAAAAACTGACCATAACATTGCTCGGACCTCCCAGCTAGCTGTCACAAAAAGCCAGCCTTTTTATTTTTCTTCTCATTGTGCTTTTACAGCTTCTGAATTCGACCAAATTGTGTAGCAGCAACAATTAAGGGGGTAAAAGCCTTTTGTAAACAGCTAGAGGGGGGGAGGGGGGTTACGTGTCCACCCATGGGGTATTAACACGTTTGGCGTGTAACCGAATTTTGCCCATGGCCAAAAACCAACATCCTATTTAGATTTTTAGGAATTTTTTTAGGGGGGAAGGGAGTGATATACACGCATTGTTGACATTTTTGGGTGAAGGGAGGAGGGGGGTCATCAAGCTTAATTTGGCCTAATTTACGTCACGATTTCTGACCAGCATTTTTAGTACAGAGTTTTACAATTGGTCGATTCGTGCACGAAATATTGTGGGCAAAAAACATTGCCGAAATTTTGGTCATATAAGGTGCGAGTTGTGTTTATGTATATTAAAATTGTACGAAAATGCAAAATAACATAGCGGAAATTCTTATAATTTCGCGGGTCGAAAATTCGCGAAATTTATAAAAGAACGAAAATATCTTAAATATATAGTATCTTATATTCATGGACATCCGCAACGATATCGATAGAAATTCATAAAAATACAACAAAAATGTATACCAAATAATATCATGAGAATTAACATTGAGATATTCTAAAGGAAATTACTCGAAATTTTATGAAGACGAAACTTTTATACGAGCAAATTTTGAATCCTAAAAATATCAAGTGAATTCGCAAAAAAAAAATTGTAAAAATTTCTCAAAATAGCACATCCAACTCATAAAAAAAATTCCGTTTAAAACAAAAATCCATTTTTTGTATGTATTACTTTGGGGAATTTATGTTAAAAAAATACTGTAACACAAATTGTACAATTTTTTAAAATGTTCGCTTAGTTTTTGTGAATATCTGTGATATTTTCGTAAATTGAATTCTCAAAAAATTCTCAAAATAGCACATCCAATTCATAAAAAAATTTCTGTTAAAAAATCCATTTTTTGTATATACTGTATACTGTAACTTTGGGGAATTCATGGTGAAAAAAAACACAAAATGTACAATTTTCTAAAATGTCCGCTTATAGTTTTTGTGAACATCTGTGATATTTTTGTAAATTTAATTCATATACTGTATGAATAATTTTACAAACGTTCTCAGGGTTCCCCCAGAAATTCCCTTTTCAACTTTTCTGACTTTTGCAGGTCTTAAAAATTTTTCCCTGACCAATGACAACGTGAAAAATTGACATATTTTCCAAAATTGACACTGGAAATTTTTGTTAATTTACTAACGAGAATTGTGAAAATTGCATGAAAATTTTTTAAATAGGAAAATTTTGTATTTGGGAAATTTTGCAATTTTTTTCCTCGGAAAATGTTGAAAATTAAAACTTTTTTTGTAAAGGAAAAGAAAACGTGGACATTTTTGCCAATTTGTACTCGGAAAACGTGTAAAATTTTGCTAATTTTTACTCAGAAAACGTGGAAAACTGTGTAAATTTGTACAAGGAAAACGTGGAAAATTTTGCAAATCTGTACTCCGAAAATGTGGAATTTTTTTTTAAATTTCTACTCAGAAAATGGGCCCTGAGCTAACTTTTTAGAAGTATTAATTTTGGATCGCCATGATTGCGTTGAATTAATTTCCCTGACTTTTTGAAAATAAACCATTCTTCCCAGACTATTCCAGGTTTTCTAGGTCTGGGGGAACCCTGGACTTTTACACAATACCTCGTGAAATTACCCCGACAAGTTCCAGTACATGGAAAACTCCAAATGTATACATGTTTTCGACATGGATTTTTTAAAATTATGTATGCATCATACTTTTTAAAATTTTATGTATTATACTTTTTTAAATTTTTTATTTAGGCATGAGGAGAATTTTCCATATGCTTCTTCTCTTTTCATATTTAATACAAATTAACATGTCGCGATGCATCCTGGGATACCGTTACAATTTGCGCACACAGTAACTACAAATTGGGTCATTACCCAAACAGTTCTCACATGCAGGCTCCCATGAACGTTCCTACACGTTTTTAACAGCTAGTCAACACCAATTTAACCCGTTTAAAAAGGTCATAATATAGAGTGATGAAACTTACCTTACGAATTCCGAAGCAAAATTCAAGCTGAATTAGGGTCACTTTGGCGGCCAATGAGCAAATTGGCCGAACATAAACTTTATCGTATAAATTGAGCAAATTGCTCAAGCAGTTTTCGGTGGCTTCCAACTCGACGAATGCGTCGCAGAAACTGAGCTTCGTACATCATTTTGCTGCATCAAGAGTGCGAAAAAGACCCTGCAAAAGCGCAATGTTTTCAATGTAAACAAGTGGTGTTTGGACACGCTTTGAGGCTAAGTGAATTCCCTTTTCGCATGCATCTACTTTAATTTGTTTGTTCAAAGTCTGGCTCTGGTTTTCATTAGATCTTACCCTGACCTAATCCGTTTACCCTATAGGGTCTTTTCCCCCCTTTAGGCATAAGGCCTTGGGTCCCTTAAAAAAACAAGCATTAAGCTGACTCGACTTATACGGACTTATAGGACACTTTTAACTGACTGTTAAATCTCAGACGGGCCCTTTGGCCAAAATGAGAAAAAGGGAATTAAAAGAATATTTTTTAGATAATTTTATATCCAAAAAGTTTAAGATGCATGTTGGAAATAAATTTGGGTATACGATAATATAGGTTTTTGAAATAATTCAATGTTGGAAAAAAAAAGCATGTACAGTAAAACCTGTTAAGAGTGACCACCAAAAAAAATGCAATGTTGGTCACATGTACACAGGTGGTACTATACAAAGAATGTCTGAATTAAATTAAAATAATGAACATGATACACTGCACTTGACTGTAAAACACGAATACAACCATAAAACCAAAAAAGTACAGAATCATCATGTCCAAGGGTTAAAGCAAGATGTAACGTGACTCATATCTGTTATCTGGTCACTTTTTAAGGTATATTGGCAATGTAGAAATTGCAAAAAAGACAACACACACTGGTCACTGTACACAATAGACAGGTGGTCATTGTCACTATACAGAGAATTTTTATAAAGAAAATGTACACTAGAAAAAACAGTACACTAAAAAGTGGTCAACATAAACAGGTGGTTACCATTCAAAGATGGTCACTTTTCCAGGTTCTACTGTATTTATGGACATGATGCTTGCAATTTGGGAAATTTGTTCGTAACTCGAATGTTCCTATGCTGAATTTTGTATTTCAACTTATGCATTTCATTTATATTTTAATACTACTTGTAGTTTATATTTTAATATATTATATGCAAATTATATTATATAATTCAAAATGCATTTCATTACATTACCTATATCTATAAATTATAAAAAAAGTATAAATTTGCCAAATTTTCCACGTTTTTCGAATACAAAATTGTCACATTAGTTCATTTTGAAAATTAAGTCATTCTTTACTGAATTTTCTAAATTATGTTTGTTTTTACTTAATTTATTTTTGCATACATTTTCATTGCAAATTTATGATTTCCCGGGCAAAGCCGGATTTATCAGCTAGTATTTTTATATAAAAATAAACTTTTTAGTATATGTTGTTTTTATTAATAACCGTTTCATACAATTATTATACACTTTATTATACAATTTATAAAAAACGAAAGTACAAGTTATATTATGGGTACTCAGGCAGAAGATTTTCACAATAAAGTACTTTCTTCATT
>JAQGBX010005940.1:0-13063 GCA_034698745.1 Megaphyllum sjaelandicum
TTTTTCCGAGATCAAATTTGCAAAATTTTCCATGTTAGATAATTTCATTAGCAAAATTATCAAGCAATTAGGACAATTAGATACAATAGGTACTAATAAGTGTAGTTTCTGTATTATATGTGCAACTTTGTGTTAAGTTTGTATAATGTATGTTCTCATTCATATAACATTTTGTGGCTCAACTTTTTGCATAGGGCCCCGCACTACCTAAAGCCGGCGCTGCCGACAGACTACTTCTGGTGGCAACGATGAAAAATTCATGAATTGCTAAGTACAAATTGCTTACTTGCCATTTTTTGCTGATAAAGATGATGTTGGAAAAAGGTAACCAGTTCCAAAAAACTTGAGGATTACTGCATTAAAGACTCAGAAAACGTATGTAAGAATTTGTGTAATATTTTTAACGAAAGGTCCTGCTTGATAAATTAATTTTGTATTACATTTTTCAATAAGTGCCGAAAGATATAGTTAAAACGACATGGTAAGTACTTTCATTACTTCATTCATAACATCAAGTCTACAATATTGCAAACTTTAGTTTGGTTGCTTACATGCAAGTCTTTGATTTACAATTTACATGTTATTTTTAAGGAGACCGATGTTATTCCACTAAGTGATGACAAAGATGAAGTGCTGATGATAAAAGTACAGAGACCTGAAAAAAAATTAAAGCTTTTTAACAAAAATATCCAGAATTACAATGGAAATGTCATGTTGCTTCAGGTTAGTACAACACATATTTTAATTGAGCATGTATGAAATTTTTTTTGGAAATTTTGGTATTCTACAGAATTAATCAATGCCGTCGAGGACTTAAAAACTCAACTGGAAACAGCGAAAACTTTGGTTCTTGATTTGCGAGATGTTCACAATTCATCAACATTTACTGCCAGCACTCCAATACCACCATCCAGTGAGGATTCGTTTTCAGTGACTCCACCACCAAAAGTAATTTTGAAAATGTGATTCTCAATTTTAAATAGTACTGTTAATAATATAGAAATGTTTATTGTGTGAGGACGCCCCGGGGTCACGTGGGAGGAAAGAGCACATTCCTCATGCAATTTGAATATTGAGTCAGAAGAACGTAAGGACCACATTCCAAGTAGGAATTTGGGCACCTGGCCAAATTTGGCTAAGGTGCTATAAAAAGTAACAAGAGAGGAGCGGTGGAGCGCTCTCTCTCCCTGGAAGTCAAAGTGTAAGGTCCTATACGGACAACCCATGGTGTGTGCTCTCCTGTGCTCCGGGACGCCTCTCGGACCCTTCTCTCGAGGCTCTCGTTGCGAATTGTTCGTGTGTTTTGGCGGCCTTGTAGGCCGCCCTGTTCTCTGCCGTTTTGGTTTGTTTGCCGCTGCGCTGCGCCAATTGCGTAATTTTTTTGTATTCGTTTGGGTTCCACCCCCTATGTTTGTTCCTTTGAATAAACCCTATAGGTCTGAACTGTAGTCGTCTCGAACTCGTCTCTCTTAAAGGTCTGGGCGGCCCCGGTTATCTGGTAGGGCCTCCTGAGACCTCACAACTGTGTAATATATTTAAATATTTATTTTCTAGAAATTTAAAGATGACATGGTGGAAATTGGGCCAAATCTAAAAATTTCAAGATCAAAACTGAAGAGTTGAAACAAAGTAAACATTTCAAAATTTACGAGAGACCTACTGATGGTGTTGTTTGGAGCTGAGGTTTTGGCTACAAATGTTTTAAAAGGTACTGGATCAAGCAAGAAGAAAGTTCTGGATCCTCTGCTTGTGGATGACTTAACAAGTAAATGTTATACTTTCTGTATGGAATTTAATTGTAACAAGTGTAACACAAAAATTTTTACTAACAACCAACATTTGTTTACTTTCTCAGGTTATGTTTTAGGAGAATTTCCAAATGGAACTCTCGATTTGGTTAAAAAATCAATCCAGACCAAGTTAAACATTAAGTCGAAGAAATGGCACAAATCCAGAGGCTCACAGAATGGAACTTCGAATTCCATTGGACAGCTTATCGAAGATTTAAGTTGGTTTTTTGTTTTTTTTGCTAGTCAAGCTATGATTCCTATTGCATGCAGTTAAGGAAAAAAATGTGTAGAATTTTTTCAAAGTTTGTACCTATTCAAAATATGGAATCAGAACTTTTCGGAATTTAGAGCATTCCAAATACATGTAAATAACTATTTCGAAGTTGTCAACATTCTGAATATATGTATGTGTATGCATAGGACGTTTTATGATTTTGACTATTTAAAAATACATGGTGGACACTAAGTCTTTGTTTTGAATTTTATGGGATCCCAATCCAAAACTCCCTGACTAAATTTAATAATTTCTGATTTCAATGCTTATATATGCTTACAATGCTCATTTAATAAAGTAAGCATTAAAATCAGAAATGAATTTTTAAATTTGGTCAGGGAATTTTCGATTTTAGTCAGGGAATTTGGAAATGAAAATTTTTGGAGCACCCTGTTATTACTAGTCAAGTGCTTTTATAAGATTCTCATTTTTTGTTAATGAAACAGTGTATAATGATAATTTTATTTGCATAATCATTATAAGTTTAATTAAAGTTGTTTTTTAAATGTAACGATTGTTTGTACATTGATATTGTAGTATAGGACCCTTTTTTATGCTATATGATACTAAAGTATTAATGTAATTATATATATAATTATATATTTGGAATTACCTTAAAATATTAAAAGTATTACTTCTTTTAAGCATAGTAAAACTTCAGTTTTACTGCATTTTTACTTACAGTAAACTAAGTAAAACTGCAGTAAACTAACGTTTTACTCACAGTAGAGAAAAAGAAGTAATAATTTTAGTAAATTAAAGTTTAATTGAAATATATGGTAATAATACTGTAATAAAATTAAAGTGAAATTAACATAATACTTAAGTAAAAATGAAGTAATACTTAATATTTTGTTTCATAAAACTTTAAATTACTTAAGTTTTTCTAAACAATTACTTAAGTTTACAGTAGTGATTACTGTAGGCTTTTTTCTCCTGGGTATTCCAAAACCATTAGCATGCAGTGCTATGGCTGTGGTCAGGCGGATCGCAATCCTTGGAATTGTAACAAAGGTTGCGGACCGAAACGTAGAGATGCAAATGCTGCAAAAACGATTATCACAGAATCCACATTAAGAATTAATCTCACAAACAATTCAATGTATTCAGCCTGCTGTGACCAGAATTTAATCTATAAACATTGTAAGGTAGGAACCGTCAACATCACTGCCTTTTTAGATGGAGGTGCTAACATCTCCATCGGCGGTGATGCTCTGTATGACCAATTAATCAACAATACCGTTGCACTCATACGTGACTCAAGAATGATCCAAAATAAAATAAAATAAATTAAAAATATAAAATAAATTTAAAAGAATCAGAAAGTAGTCCAAGTTAATTCCAACCGAAATCGTAACTGACCAGAAAAAGAGATTAAGAACCTATAATAAAACTTATTAAATATACCGAAATCGAATTTGGATGAATTTTTGAGGAAACCCTAAATGAAAAACATTCGAATCGAAAATGGAAAAGAGCGAATTTTGCAAAGGAATCATACGATAAACACAGTTTACCCAAATGAGAGTCGAAATTATGAAGAAACTATACAAAAATATTCTATCCAACAAATGAGATAGAAATAAAATTTAGAAATTAATTTTAGAGATGAACGAATTTTGAAGAAAACCAAAAAAAATTCAACATTGTTATCCCGAAACATACGAAAAAGTATGTGTCCCAGCGAATCCTACTGAAGCTGATGCTGAATCAATATAAAGGGGGCTGTAAAATGATGGCAGGTTTCCTGGCTAGTCGGTGTGGGTTTCTCCTGAAAGTAGGGACCTCTCTGGCAACTGTAACGTCCGAACTTGGGGATGCCCCGGCAGGTAGTGCTCTGTTAGTGTGTTGTGAGGTCGTTATTGGGGAGATCGAGCCAGTGTCCATCGTAGGCCGGACCCTCCGACGATGACTTCTTCTTGTACCAGGGTTGATGCTGCTCGGTGGGACATCTCCAAACGCCCGATTGCTATCTGGTGGAGCTCCACCTGTCACTTGGGGTACCCTAGTCTGGATGTCATGTCCAATTCCTGTAGTATCTGTGGCTGGCAAAGACACTGGAACTGCTGGACGACTCTGGATCCGTGAGACCAAATTCCTAGTATGGACTAATTGATTAAATGGGGCGCCATGCGGTTGTGGGATCTTCATCCCGTCTTTTATCAGACGCGGTACATAGGATCTGGGGATCGTGCCTATGTCCTTAGCCATGTTGATTGCACGGGTGTCATACAGAATATGGAAGTTTTCTTTGATAGACAGGCCACGGAATCCGGCATCAGATGTGAGGATTCTTGGTTCTGCCAGGTTGAAAGAATGTCCAGGGTTCTGTACTTCATGGGCCACCATAAAATTCTTCTTTGATTCCATAAGTCGGCGTTTGCTGTTATGCTTTTGCATATGAATCTTTACTTTCGTCCGTGTCTGGCCGATGTAGATGCTTTCGCAGGAGTTGCACTCGGTTTGGTAAACTACGTTGCTGCGTTCCGGTAGTGGAGTAAAATCCTTCTTCGGCGGCAGCAACGAGGCAACCGTCTTGTTGCATTTTGGTGCGATCCTAATGTTGGTCTCCTGGGTGAGGCGCTTAACAGTACCAAACCACCGCTGGTCGTACGGGAGGCCAATTCAAATCTTGGGTACCTCCTGTTGTATCATATCCCCATCAGGTGGTTGTATGGCAGCATCCTGTTGATGTATTTCCTGAGCTTGTAATTTTTGAAGAATCCTCCAGCAAAATTTCCTAGGATAATTATTCTTCCCGAGTGTCTCGATGGTGTTTTCAATGAGTGTCTCTCTGCAAGAGGGGTCTGACGTAAGCACCATAGCTTGGTTAATGAGTGCTTCAGCCACATTGCGCTTTATGCTGATGGGATGGCACGAGAGGTAATCAAGGTAACGTCCACAGTTTGTGGGCTTTTGATTTACCTCTGTGGAGACAATATTCGTATTAGAGCGTATCACTTTAACATTTAGAAAAAGTAAGCATACATTTGTTTCTTATTCTACCGTGAATTGGAAACAAGGGTGATACGATTCTAGTTCTCTTTTTAGATTCAAAATCTGGTCACGCTGGATAACAGCAAAAATGTCCACGTAGCGGAGGTAAAGCAAGGTGTGCTTGTTGATGGCATCCTGGCATGAGCATTCCAAGCATGACACAGTTACAGGAAATCGTCAATAAGATTTATCAGGACGACTTGATAACTGCGGCGTAGATGTTTGATAAACATCATGATTTTGAGATAATCCAAGAAATAATCATTTCTTTCAATTTTTCGTTTAAAAGAATGAAATGTCACTTATTTAAAAGTGAGGTTAACTTTCTTGGCCATAATATTTCAGAGGAAGGAATTTCTCTTAATCCTGAGAAGGTCAGAGCTATTCTGCACCTTCTACACATTCTACAAACATGACAGAACTAAAATCGCTTGTATCAGCTTGCAGATGGTTCGGAAAGTTTATTTCGATCCTATCTGACATAGCTGCTCCACTTTTTGCACTCCTAAATAAAGGTATAACTCTTGAATTCAATGAAAAATGTTGCATTGCCTTCGATACCCTAAAGAAAAAGCTATGTGAGGCACCTATACTGAGTCAACCTGACTTTGGACAGGGCTTCCGACTCTACACAGATGCATCTGATGTTGCCATGGAGAAAGCATTGGTGCAAGGTGATGAGGCGCTATTTCGCATTATTAAATATGCCTCAAAGTAGTTCAATAATGCCCAACGTAACTACATGTATTAGGTTACGGAACGCAAAGCTTTGGCCGTAATACGGACCACAGGCCTCTTAGGTGGCTCAAACCTTAAGCAATCCCCAGAGCCGACTTGCACATTTGGCCCTGGCAGTGCAACAGTTTGTCTTCGGCATAGAATACGTCCCAGGCAAACTAAACTCAATTGCGGACTTGCTGTCCTGTCATTTTGGGACACCTAGCGAGCATATCATGCTCATCCAGCATCTCAGTATAGCATCATTTCCAATTACTAAGGAAGAATTTCAAATTGCACAAATTACTGATCCTAAATGCAAAGCCACAATTGACGCAATTGTGGCCAGTATGAATGTGACCCGCTCCCGCTGTCTAAATTATTTCAACATCGAGTCGGGGTCACAGGTCACCTTAATCCGAAATTAGATAATTGCCAGGAATGCGTTATGCAATTTTTCTCACCTACAGGGACCTGCTCAGGCGGGCCCGAGGTGACGTGGTTGACCTGAAACTGATTTTTGGGAGAGACAAACTTCTCGCTCTGGTCCAGGCGGACCTGGCGATTTTGAGCTGCTCGCACATTAATCGAATATGCAAAATAGTTTGTAATTTATCATGGATTTTTAATTGATTTAGTCATCAGCAAACATATGCATCTTTTCCATTGTTTGCAAATTTGGAACTGCAATACGAAGCTGTGAACTTTGTGCATATTTGCACGCCGACACAAGCCAAGTCCAATTAAAGTCAGGTAACTGATTTTGGTCCTGTCGGACATTAAATATTGCAGATTGTAAAATTGTGGAAATACCGAATAGTGGACGTTGCTGGTGATTCGGTGTTGATTGTTTGCTACGTTTGGACTTTTATGCCTGTGTTGAGAACGCCGTATATGCCCGAGCTCGTACTCGGCACTTCGAACAATTTTGCATTGAGAATGCATGTCTAATTGTGCATTTTATTGTGCGTTATTGCGCAATTTCAATAATACCCCAGTCGGTTGAGTCTCAACAAAAGGTGCATCCCGGTACGAGGAGGGAGGCTACGATAGGAAGCGGAAAAAATAGTCAGGAGGATTAATGGGCGATAAGGTCAAGGGTTAAGTCGCAAGTGTAGTATTGTAGAAACTAGTTGCAAGAAATATCCTGACGTACCTCATCCGTCGCATGTAGGGGTAGGGTGACGATAGTAGCTGATGTCGATGGAAGAGTGTCGTCATTAGAAACAACCTGTAATAAGGAATGATGGGAGTGACAAGAGATGAGTGCGAAAGGAAAAAATATGAGCGGGAAAATGGAGGAAACAATGACACATAAGTGAAAGGTTGTTGAGAAATGGGGAAACATACCAAGGTAGTTTGAGTGACGGGAGTAGTAGTGGATTGACGTTGGGGACCATCCTGTGCCCTTGGTAATAAGACGGTATCAGACAGATCCGTGGAGGAGTATCCAGTAGCGTCAGAAGACGTCAGTGAGGAAGATGCTGGGGTGAGCGGGGTGAACCGAACAATGGAGGCAGGTGAAGACAAAGGAGTGTGTCTTTGAGCGCTCGGGATAGTTACTGACGAGGTGACTCCTGGCGTGTCCACGAGTTGTTGTACCACTGCGCGAAGCTCTGCAACAAGGGGGTCGTTAGTAGAACCCAGGCCGTTGATATTATCTGCCATCGTGATCGAAAAAATACGTCCGAAGATCCGCGAGGTTGAGTAGACGGAATGGCGTGATGTTTGCTCATGAACAGTTGGCTTCGTAATGATGAAGAAGGGTGGGAGCTGATGGCGAGAGGACGATGTGGCGTGCCGTGATTGGTGGGTTTGAAAAAAGCGTGGGCGGGCGGATTGTGATAGGATGAGATAGTCTGAACGCGCGAAAGCTATGTAGTCGAAGCGCGATAATGTGTGTAGGGGGCTCGATATGATACTGCTGTGAGGGCTAGAAGGGGATAGCTGTGGGACATGGTGCGATGGGAGTACCGTGACCTCGACCGTGATTCGGTGTAAGTGGGTATCTGGTTGAAGAATGAGGGTAGACGACGAATGATTGGGGAAAAGGAAAGAGGGGGTAGTGAATGTATGATGAGGAAGGGAAATTAAACAATAAAGGCCTTTGGTGAAAGCGCCATAGCTAAGGCTGAAGGAGTAATAGGGGGCGCTGGTGGGCTCTCTAGGTATGGGAAGGATGGCTAGAGAATTGGAGCCGCGTCGACTGCAACACGGCGTGAGCAATCTCACAAAGTGTGCGAAAATGGATTAGGTGGTCGAGGAAGAGGACAAGGTAGGTGGCGAGAATATAACAAGGTAAACGAGGAAGGTTGACATGATTTGTAAATGCATGAGGAGGAATGTGTGAAATGTGTGGTTTGCATATTAGAACCGGTAAATTGCGTAGGATAGACGTGTGTATGGAAGGTACTGAGGAGTATAGGTTTGAAGGTGATGAATGCCGTGTATGAAGAATCCGGGGAATAAACTCGAGAAAAGGAAATAAAGTGAGGGAGAGGTAGGTAAGGAGGAGATAAACGGCTCATGATAGTATCGCCGGCATTTGTTGTGTTTTTGTGTATGATGCTAGGATAACTAATAAAACGCTACCAACAGATGGAAGTCAGTGGGGATGGGGCAGAGGCACAGTAAAACCTAGAAGATTAGGTGGCTAGAATGAATGTGACCTGATACGGTGAATGCTTTAGCTATGAAGGGACTCTGGTAAGAAATATGTACGAAATATGGATAAGTATATGGAAGGAGATCGAGGAAGGGTAAGAGCAGTGTGTGGAATAGAGAGAAGGAGAAGGTGCAGTGATGAAAGTGGGAAGGAGTAGGGATGGGTGGGTTAGTGTGTAGCAATGTTTGGAACCTGTGAATTGGGTAGACCGTTCCCTCCACTGAGGTACTTAGCCAAAAGGTCGTTGTCATTTTGTGGTTTTCCATTATTATTGAATGCAGGGTCTGCCACGTCGACGTAACAAGGAGCGGCTGATGGAGTGATGCCTTGTTTCAGTAAGATGTGCGCTGCTCGACATACTTTGTAGATAGTGGTGCACACGTTGTTGGAGGTATCTGGGTGAACAGTGTTAAGGTAGGTAAGCTCACGAAAGTGAGTTACGGTGAGAAGACGCTGATAATAGAGGAGGGCGTGGTCAGGAGAAATTTGCTGTTGTAATAAGTATTCCTTTGTTAGGTAGAAGAACGCCGAAACGACTAATGGACCAAAAGATGTTGTAGTGAGAGATTTGGGAGGAAAGATCTGTGATTGTTAAGGACTGGAATCTCGAAGGTAAGTTGATGGGTCTACCATGGCGGGTGGTACGGGCAGGTGGGGGTGTTTTGGGAATGTCGTTTGTGATGGGATTGAGCTGAGGGGGCACTTTGGTGGATGAGGTGGATGAGGGAGGGGTGAGCGGGTAAGGAGATGAGGGTGTATGGGAGTGTGAGGTGGGTGGGTCGGGAACATCGAGGGTAATGGGGGGAATGTCTTTAGGAAGTGGTGGGAAAGTGTGTTTGCTGAGGTGTTTGGCGTTGTAAGCACCAAGAGATACATTGCGATTCGTATCCCAGACTTCAAAGGTTGTAGGGGATAAGATTTTATGAATTACGAATGTGCCTTCTCTTCTCGCAGCCAGTTTGGCTGAGAAACCGTGTCTGGATGAACTGCGTGGGTGGCTGGTTAATAGTACATTGTCCCCTACCTGGAAGTCAGGGACCACACAATGGAGATTATGGGTGGTACGACATTCATCTTGAGATGTCTCCAGATGACTTTGTAGTTCCAACATGGAAGAGGACACGTCGGCAAGAAAATCCAAAAAGGAGTTACGGAGAAAGGACAGATCGTGACAGTAGGCATGAAACGCCAATAGGTTATCATGTGGTGATATAGGTTGTCGTCCAAAAGTGCCGACAAACGCTGAAAAGTTCAAGGAGGAGTTTATGGAGGAATTAAGGGCCCATCTCACAACTGATAAATGCCGATCCCAAGAATCGTGGAGATAGTCGACAGCAATGGCCAATTTACTTTTTAGGTCACGATGTTTGCGTTTGATGAGATTGGCCTGAGGATGGTAGAGGGCAATGTGTTGCAGTTGAAAACCTAAGGCCGAGGCTGCTTGGCGTAGGATAACCGAGAGGAACTGAGGGCCATTATCGCACTTGACTGTGCGCGGTGTCCCGTAACGAAGACAGACTTCAAATATGAGAAGACGTGTGATCGTGTCAGCTGATGTATCAGAGACCGGGAAAAGTTCCAGGAAGCCGGAAGTGACATCAAAAAACAGAAAAAATTAATGAGTTGTTACACTGCGTGGTTGGTAAAGGTCCTACGATGTCAACGGAAAGAACGTCGAAATGTGGGGGAATGGGTGCGGAAGAAATGGAGGTGGTGTTTGGTTGATTCAAGGGTTTGTACTTCTGGCATGTTACGCATTTGGCGACATACTCGGTGACCAAACGTTTGAGGCCCAGCCAGTAGTAATGTTGTAAGATATGCTGCATTGTTCCTAAGACACCGGGGTGGCCAGCAGTAAGTGCATCATGATTCCACTGGATGACTCGTGTTTTGAGGGATTCAGGGATGACGAGTTTAGGCTCATCAGAGTCAGTCATGTGCAGACGTCTGTAAAGGATACCATGGTCAAGAGTGTAACCTCTGGCAAGGAAAGTACGTGTGTCCATGCAGGTTTCTGGTGCATCATGTTCCAGCGAACTCATGATGTTGGAGCAGATATTATCCTCAAGCTGAAGTTTACGAAAGTCGTGACCAGTAAGGGGTTGTTCATCTAAGAGGAATGAGTGAATAAGGGCGATAGGATTGCCGTCAGGAGAGTGCCACGCGAGAAGATCAGCAAGGACGTTCAAGTTACCCGGAATGTATTTCACCTCAAAATGGAAGTGTTGCACAGCCATGACCCACCGAGCCAGACGTCTAGTCAGTGTTTTCAATGTAAGGAGCCACCTAAGAGGACTATGATCGGTGTGTACAACAAATGGAAGACCATCAAGGTATCCGGCGAAGCGTTTGATGGCCCATACAACAGCTAAAGCTTCTTTCTCTGTAGCTGAATAGTTTTTTTTGCGCCAAATTGAGTGATTTGGAGGCATATTCGACAACATGGATATCCCCCTCATCACCCTGGGATAGGACAGCCCCCAACGCTACATCGCTTGCGTCCGTATAAAGGCGAAAGGACTTCGAGAAGTCAGGCTGTCTGAGGATGGGGGCGGTACACAAGGAGGATTTTAAGCAGTTGAAGGCATTATGACACTCTTCAGAGAAAACAAAGGGTATGTCTTTTTTTAATAATGCATGTAATGGAGCTGCAATGGTGGACAAATCCTGAATGAATTTGCCAAACCATTTGCATGATGCAAGAAAGGATTTTAGTTGAGAGATGTCAGAGGGGGGTGGAAGATTTATGATGGCCGAAACTTTGTCCGGGTTGGGCTGGATGCCCGCAGGCGAAATGATATGTCCTAAATATCTAACTTTAGGAGTAATAAATTTGCATTTGGAGCGCTTAAGGAAAAAGTACACATTCCGTATTTTGGTGAGAATTGCAGTCAACTGTAAGATGTGGTCAGAGAAAGACTCACTTGTGGTAATTAGATCATCCTGATAAACACGAGCAGAAACCTGAGGGATGCTGCTCAACATTTTTTAGACTACTTGCTGGCAATGTGCCGCGGAATTCCTCGCGCCCATGGGCATACGTGTGTATCAAAAGGTACCCATGGGGGTAATGGTTGTAAAATACTTCTGGGAAGATTCAGAGATCGGGATCTGCCAGTAGCAGCTGGTAAGATCAAGGGTGGTCATGAAGGGCATGCCCTTCATTTCTGCAAGAAGTTGGTCAATATGAGGTAGGGGATAGAGGTCAGGTATGGTGACCTTGTTTAATGCTCTGAAGTCCGTCACTAATCTCATATCCTCAGTGGAATTGTGCTTGGGAACTAACAGGGACGGAGCGGCCCATTCTGACGCTGTTGGCTGGAGAAAACCTTTCTTTAGCAGTGCGTTAATCTTCTCTTGAAGTTGTGAACGGCGCTTGGGAGTACAAGAGTAAAGGCGAGATTTCTAAGGTTGCGCGCCATCGATAATGGAAATGGACTGTAGTTCGACATCTGCTACACCAGTGGGATTTGCAAAAATGTCCGCGAAGGAGGAGAGGAGATTGTTAAACGAGATGCGTTGTTCGGATGTCAGAAAAGTACCCTCGTCCTCCCTCAGTTGGTCAGAGATTGATATGGGCTTGAGGAGTAACACAGAGCATTCAACGTCAGAAGGAGGTGGTAAGGAAGGAACATGACGAGGAGAGTAATCGCCGAACGACCAAGAATGTGACGCCGGATGGAGGCTAATGCCAGCCGTCGCGAGGAAGTCAGCACCCAAAAGGATGGATGCTCGGGTAAAGGAGGGAATGAGCGAAATCTCAAGAGAGAGTCGTCGACTGCCGAGCGTAATAGGAACATTGGCCAATGGTCATTGGCCAACTTTGCGAATGGTCTCAATCATGGGAACGTGCCTACTGTTAAGGAAGGCAAAACATTCTGCTTCACCCATACATGTGGAAGCGCCGGAGTCTAGAAGAGCAATGAAGGGGGAACCCTGTAGGGTGCAGGCAGCATAGATGAGAAATGGCGGGGAATGAAATGGTAGAATGGTTGAGGACAGGTCGAACATATTAGTGTGGGTAGGAGGTGCACAACCACTAGGTCAGCCATGAGGGGGTTTGATGATCATGCCACAGATGGGGCAGGTAGGGGTGGTGGGAGGGCTATTTGGGATGGCCCCCGAGGAAGGTGGGGTGGCGTTATTGAGAAAAGAAAGGCGAACAGGAGGCGGGGGAAACGGGATAGGAGTATGAGTGGTGGTCAAGTTTTGGTCGGCACGTGGATATCGAGGGCGGCGATCTGCCCAATTATCGGAGTCTATTTTTAGACGTTCTTCAAACAAGGCCAGGTCCCAAAGTTCTTGAACAGATATGAGCCGTTGTTTGTCAATATGTCCCCGAACTTTAGGATGGAGAGCCCTGAACATGACTCGTGCCTGATATTTCTCGTCTTCCGGGGATGAGATGTCAGCCAACTCAAGAGATCAGCTGTAGGTTGGTCGTCCTTCTGAGAGATTCTATCCAACCCAGGGCCGTCTTATCCATTAGACTGAGAAGGCTGAAGCCCCAGGGCCCAACAGTGCAGGAGCCCATGAGGACCATGATCCATTCTCTGAAATTCCCTTACATTTTCACTTGCAAGAATGCCCGCTTACTATGCTGAAGCAGTGTCAGCCTGT